>CAUYQU010050443.1:0-163833 GCA_963574635.1 Cheracebus regulus | reverse complement strand
TTTCTCTTCCTCTTTCTTTCTATCTTGCATTCTTTTTTTCTTTCTTTTGCTGTTTCTTTCTTTCTCCTTTTCTCTCTTTTTCTAAAATCTCTTCCTCTTTCTTTCTCTTTCATTTTTTTCTTTCTTTTGCTGTTTCTTTCTTTCTCCTTTTTTCTCTTTTTCTAAAATCTCTTCCTCTTTCTTTCTCTTTCATTCTTTTTTTCTTTCTTTTGCTGTTTCTTTCTTTCTCCTTTTCTCAAAAAAAAAAAAAAATGCAAAAATTAGCCAGGCATGATGGCGTGTGCCTGTAATCCCAGTTACTTGGGAGGGAGGCTGAAGCCAATTTAAAACAACTATTTTCTGTTTTCACCCTGAACTGTGCCTCTAAGTGATGTTTATTACTCTCTCTTTCCCAAGATCAGACATATTGCTAATGGTTAGATTAATCTCAGAAAAGTAAATTGAGTAGTGCCTGAAATTGAACAAGTAATGCTACAGTTCAATCAAAGTCAAAGTCAGACTTCATTAAACTGAATTCAAGTATTTAGGTTGGGGCAAATGTAATTGCAGTTTTTGCCATTACTTTGTTTTTTCTGTTTTTTGTTTGTTTGTTTGTTTTTTTGTTTTTCTCTTGAGATGGAGTTTTGCTCTTGATGCCCAGGCTGGAGTGCAATGGCATGATCTCGGCTCACCACAACCTCCACCTCCTGATTCAAGCAATTCTCCTGCCTCAACCTCCATAGTAGCTGGGATTACAGGCATGCACCATGCCCAGTTGATTTTGTATTTTTAGTAGAAATGGGCTTTCTCCATGTTGGTCAGGCTGGTCTTGAACTCCCAACCTCAGGTGATCCACCTGCCTCAGCCTCCCAAAGTGCTGGGTTTACAGGCATAAGCCACCGCACCGGCCTACTTTTTTTTTTTTAATTACTATTTTTATTTTAAGTTCCAGTAGCGGTGCAGGATGCACAAGTTTGTTACTTAGGCAAATACATGCCATGGTGGTTTGCTGCACCTATCAACCCATCACCTAGGTATTAAGACCAGCATTTATTAGCTATTTTTCCTAATACTCTCTCCCTCCCCCAACCGTAAACACCAACAGGCCCCAGTGTGTGTTGTTCCCCTCTCTGTGTCCATGTAAAACAACTGGGATTGTTATAGTTGAAGTGTTTTTGTCCATTCTAAAACTCTTGTGTTGAAAACTTAATCCTTGATGCAATGGTATTGAGAGGTGGGCCTAATGGAAGGTGTTTAGGTTATGAGGGCCTTGCCCTTATGAATGGGTTAACACCAATATCAAAAGGGTCTGCACAAGTAGGGGTCTCTTTTTCACTCTTCTGGTATGTGAGGATACAACTTTCATCCTCACTTGCTTTTCTGCCTTCCAGCAAGAAGGCACCAGACATCAGATGCTAACAACCTGATCTTGGACTTCTCAACCTCCAGATTTGTGAGAAATAAATTTATGTTCTGTATAAATTATCTTGTCTGTGGTATTCTGCTATAGTAGCACAAATGAAACAAGACAATGATAAAGGTACTAATGCCTATAAGGAATAAAGTAGAGGGCATGTGAGAACAGATAAGAAACATAAGCTGAGACATGGAAATTTAATAAAAGAATCAAAAAGAAATACTAGAGATAAAAAACAATGTAACAGAAATGAAGAATACTTTTGATGGGCTAATCAGTAGACTGAGGCAAGAATCTCTGAGCTTGTATCTCAATAGAAACTACTGAGACTAAAAAGTAAAGTAATTGAAAAAATAAAGAGAGAGAGAGAGAGAAAACAAGAACAGAATATCCAAGAACTATGAGACAACTACAAAAGGTGTAATCAGATGTAATGAGAATACTAGAAGGAGCATAAGCAGTGAAAGGGCACATTAAAAATATTTGAAGCCTAATGACTGGGAATTTCCCTCCAGTTACTGTCAGACACCAAAACACAGATCCAAGAAGCTCAGAGAACATCAAGCAGGATTGATGCCAAAAAACCAAAACCAACCAGACAAAAACTACTCCTAATCATATCATATTAAGACTATAGAAAATCAAAGATAAAGAAAATATTTTGAAGGAAACCAGATGAAAAAGCACCTTACCTCTATAGAGGAGTACATTACATCTGAACTTCTCCTCAGAAACCATGCAAATAAGAAGAGAGTAGTGTGAAATACTGAAAGTGTTAAGAGAGAAAAACAAAACAAAAAACCCATCAACCTAGAATTCTATACCCTGTAAAACTATCCTTTAAAAGTAAAGGAGAAATAAAGACTTTCTCAGATAAACAAAAATTGAGGGAAAGCATTGTAATAGATCTGCCTTGCAAGAAATGTTTAAAACGATTCTTTAGAGAGAAAAAACTTATATAGGCCAGAAACTTGGATCTACAAAGAGAAAAAAACACCATCAGAGAAGGAATAAATTAAGGAAAAATAAAAATTTTTATTTTTCTTATTTTTCATTGATCTAACAGATAATAGTTTATTCAAAATAATACTAGCAACAATAACATTTGATTATATATACATATGTATGCTTATGTATAAGTAAAATGAATGACAACAATGTGATATTAGGGATAGGAAGGAGGAATTATAATTTTTTATTAAGAAAAGGTAATCATGTTACCTGTGAAGCAGTATCATGTTATTTTAAAGAAGACCTGGATTGACTATAAATGTATACAGCAAACTCTAGAGCAACCACTGAAAAAAGTTTAAAAAAAAAAAAGGAAAGAAATTAAATATTACAAAATGCCTAATTAAAGCCATAAAAGGCAGAAAAAGACAAAAATAGAAACAAAGAACAAGAACAACAAATATAAAACAGTAACAAACATGATATATGTTAATCCAGCTATATAAGTAATCATTCTAAATGTCAATAGTCTAAATGTACCAATGAAAAGACATTATGTATGTGCCTGACAACAGAGTGCCAAAAACCTATGAGGCAAAGCCTGATAGAACTGCAATGAGAAGTAGATGAATCCACTATTAGGGTTGGAGACCTTAATACTTCTCTATCAGAAGTGTTAGTGGATAGATCCAGCAGGCAGAAAATTAGCAAGGACAAAGTCGAATTCTACAACACCATCAGTCAATTTGATGTAATTCACATCTATAGACTATTTCATCCAATAACAGCAGAGTACACATTCTTCACAAACTCACATGGAACATTCATCAAGGTAGAACATATTCGGGGCCATAAAAACACTTTAACAAATTTAAAAGACTACAAATCATACAATATATGCTTTCAAAACACAACGGAATTAAACTAGAAATCATTAACAGAAAGATTAACTGCAAAATCCTAAAATAATTAGAGATTAAATAATACATTTTAGATAGCACAGTGGTCAAATAAGAAATCTCAAGAGAAATTTCAAAATGTTTTAAGTTAAATGAAAATGAAACTGCAACTTAGAAAAACTTATAGGTTAGAGAAAAACAAGTGCTTAAACAAAATTTATAGCATTGAATGCAGATGTTAAAAAAGAATAAATATAAAGTCAATAATCTAAATTTCTAATTTAGGAAATTAAGAAAAAGAAGAAAAAATGAAATACAAAGGAAGTAGAAGAAAAAAATAAAATAAAAATGGTACAAATTGTAACTAGGTAGCCTGCTATATACAAGGTTCATATGTAAAAGTCAATAGCTTTATTACATACCAGCAATAAACAAGTGTAATTTGAAATTGAAAACACAATACTATTTATATTAGCACCACTATAAATAATTTTAAATCTAATAAAATATGTACAAGGTCTATAAGAAGAAAAATAACAACTGACAAAAGAAATTGGAGACCTACATAAATGGCAAGATATTCCATGTTCATGGATAGAAGGACTCAATGTGGTTAAGATGTCTGTTCTTCCCAACTTGATCTAGAAATTCAACACAATCTCAATCAAAACCCCATCAAGTTATTTTGTGGATATGGGCAAACTTATTCTAAATTTTATATGGATAGGCAAAAGACCCAGAATAGCCAAGAGAATAATGATAAACAAGAACAAAGTTGAAGTTCTGACACTACCAACTTCAAGACCTGCTATAAAGCTACAGTAATAAAGATAGTGTGATATTGGTGAAAGAGTAGACAAATAGATTAATGAAATAAAATAGAAGCCCAGAAATAGACTAACATAAATATGGTCAACTGATCATAGACAAAGAATCAAAGGCAATACAATGGAGGATAGTCTTTTCAACAAATGATACTGGAACAACTGGACACCTGCATTCAACAAAATGAATCTAGACACAGGCTTTACACTCTTCACAAAATTTATGCAAATAGATCACAAAACTAAATGTAAAACACAAAACAATAAAACTCCTAAAAGATAACATGGGAGAAAAATCTAGATGACCTTGGGTTTGGTGATGACTTTTTACATCCAACACCAAAGACACCATCCATGAAAGAAAGAACTGATAAGCTAAACTTCATTAAAATTAGAAATTTCTGCTCTGTAAAAGACACTATTAAGAGAATAAAAAGACAAACCAGAGACTGAGAAAACATTTGGAAAAGGTATATCTGATAAAGGACTGTTACACAAAATGTACAAAGAACTCTTAAAACTTAACAATAAGAAAATGAGCAACCTGATTTTAAAAATGCAGGTTGTGCATTGTGGCTCATGCTTGTAATCCCAGTACGTTGGGAGGCTGAGGCAGGAGGATTCTTGAAGCCAGGTGTTTGAGACCAGCCTGGGAACATGGGGAAACTCCATCTCTAAAAGTGAAAATTTAAAAAATTAACCAGGCATGGTGGTGCATGCCTGTGGTCCCAGCTACTCTGGAGGCTGAGGCAATGCATTGCCTGAGCCTGGGAGGTAGAGGCTGCAGTAAGCAATCATTGTACCATTGCACTTCTAGCTTTGGTGACAGAGTGAGATCCTGTCTCAAAAAAGAGGGGAAAAAAAGGGCTAAATGTCTCAACAGACATCTCACCAAAAAAAGACATATAGATGGAAAATCAAATATATGGTCGACTGATCTTTGACAAGGTGCTTAGTATATGCAATAGGGAAAAGGCAGTCTCTTCAGCAAATGATGTTAGGAGACCTGGATATCCACATGCAAAAGAATGAAACTGGACCCTTATATCATAAACAAAAAATAATTGAAATGGATTAAAAACTTAAATGTAAGACCTGAAAATGCAAAACTCCTAAAAGAAAACATAGTAGAAAAGTATTATGACATTGGTTTTCCCAATAACTTCATGGATATAACACCAAAAGCACAGGCAGCAAAAGCAAAAATAGATGAGTGGGAGTCCATCAAACTAAGAAGCTTTTCCATAGCAAAGGAAACAATCGACAGAGTAAAAAGGCAACCTAAGGAATGAGAGGGAAAATTTACAAACCATATGTCAGATAAGAGGTTAATTTCAGACAGTAAAGATTTCTTATTTAATTTCAGAAATTAAATTACGCAGGTGTGATGGTATGCGCCTGTGGTCCCAGCTACTTGGGAGGCTGAGGCAGAGGATTGCTTGAGTCCAGAAGGTAGAGGCTGCAGAAAGCAGTGATCACATCACTGCACTCCAGGTTTGGTGACAGATTGAGACCCTCTCTCAAAAAAAAAAGGGCTAAATGCCTTAACAGACATCTCACCAAAGAAGACATATGGATGGAAAATCATCCCACACATAGATGGCCTTTTTTTTTTTTTTTTTTAAAACAGAAACTAGCTCTGTTGCCTAGGCTGGAGTGCAGTGGCGTGAACTTGGCTCGCCGCTGCAGCCTGCACCTCCCAGGTGATTCTCCTGCCTCAGCTTCTTGAGTAGCTGGGACCACAGACATGCAGCACCACGCCCGGCTGATTTTTTTTGTATTTTGTAGTAGAGAGAGGGTTTCACCATTTTGGCCAGGCTGGTCTTGAACTCCTGACCTCAAGTGATTCACCTACCTCAGCCTCCCAAACTGCTGGGATTACAGGTGTGAGCCACCAAGCCCAGTCTATATGGTCATATTTAATTTCAGAAATTAAATAAACTCCTGCAACTCAATAGCAAAAACACAACTTAAAAATGGGCCTGGACTTGAATAGACATTTCTTCAAAGAAGACCAAAATGGCCAACATGTGTATGAAAAATACTCAACATCACACTAACCAACAGAGAAGTGCAAGTCAAAACCATGAGATACTACCTCACACCTGTTAGGATGGCTATTATATATATATATTTTTTAAAAAGCATGTTGGTAAGAATATGGAGAAATAAGAAACCTTGTACTATTGAAGGGAATGGAAAATGATGCCACCACTATGGAAAACAGTATACAAATTCCTTAGAAAATTAAAAATAAAAATATGATATGATGCAGCAATCCAATCCAAAACCATTGAAATCAGGATCTCAAAAGAGATATTAGCACTCCAATGCTCACTGCAGCATTATTCACAGCAGTCAAGATGTGGCAACAACCTGATGTCCTTTGGCAGATGAATGGATATTTTAAAAGGTGGCATATACATACAGTGGGATATTATTTAGTCTGAAAAAGGAAGGACATTCTGAAACATGCTACAACATGGATGATCCTTGAGGATATTATGCTAAGTGAAATAAGCCAGTCACTGAAAGATAAATACTGCATGACTCCACTTATAGGAGGTACCCAGAATAGTAAACTAATCAAATCAGAGAGCAGAATTGTGCTTGCCAGGGAATCGGGATGTGGGAATGGGAAGCTGCTAATCATCACACATAAAGTCTCAATTATGAAAGACATAAGTTCTAGAGATCTGATGTACAGCATTGTCTCTGTAGTTAATGATAGAGTGTATAATAACTATATTGTACACTTAAACATTTGTTAAGATGTTAGACCTTATGTTAAGTCTTTCTTATCAAATTAGGTTTTCAAAAAAAGAAGAAATACAAATGCCAAATAGCCATATGAGAAAATGCTCCCCATCGTATGTCCTTAGGGAAATGCAAATGAAAATTAGATGCCACTACACACCTATTAAAATAGCCAAAAGCCAAAACACTCACAACACCAAATGCTGACAAGGATGTGGAGAAACAGTAACTCTCATTCATTGCTGGTGGAAATGCAAAATGGTCCAGTTGCTATGAATGTTTGGCAGCTTCTAACAAACCTAATCCTACTTTTCATGTTTGATGTAGCAATCACACTCTTTGGTATTGACCCAAAGAAGTTGAAAATGTATGTCAACACAAGAACATGCACATGGACGTTTACAATAGCTTCATTCATGATTGCCAGAACATGGAGGTAACCATGTTCTTTAGCAGGTGAATGGATAAAAAACTGTGGTATATCCAGATGATGGAATATTATTCAGTGCTAAAAAGAAACGAGTTATGAAGTCATGAAAAGATGTGGTGGTAATGAATGCATATTACTAAGTGAAAGAAGCCAATGTTAAAAGGCCACATACTACGTGATTCCAATTATATGCCATTCTTGGAAAGGCAAAACTATGGATATATTGAAAAGATCAGTGGTTGCCAGGAGTTGGAGAAAGGGAGAGATTAACAGGCAGAGCGCAGAAGATTTTTAGGGTGGTGAACTGATTCTGTATGATACTATAGTGGTAGAAACATGTCATTTTATCTTTGTCCAAACCCATAGAATGTACAACACCAAGAGTGCACGCTAATGTAATCTATGGGCTTTGGTTGATAATGATGTGTGAATGTAGGTTCAGCAATTGTAACAAACGCACCATTCTGGTGTTGGATGTCAATGAGAGAGGCCATGCATGTGTAGGGGTAGTGGGTATTTGGGAAACTTCTGTACCTTCTGCTCAATTTTACTATGAAACAAAAACTGCTCTAAAAATTAAGTCCATTTTTTTTCTTTAAATATATGTGGGCCATCAGTCCATGGAGCACACTTGGAGGCACACTGTGGACTGTGGTCTTTGTAGGTATGGAGATGTTGATTCCACAACCATGTGTCCCCAGCCCTTTGTTCGAGTATCTCTGATGGTGAAACAGACCCAGCTGTGAGATTTGAGGGGGCTAGAGGGTAGAATTGACTCAACCTGATGGGGAGGAACACAGACTGACTGGGTAACTGGGGCAAGAGCGATGCCCTGATCCAAGGCGTGATGAGGAGGAGGGTATGGAAAGAGGCAGGCTCGGGACAGAGTAGGGGCAATCAGGAGTGTCCTGGTAGACAGCTGAACTCCCCATGCTCAGTCTTGGGCCAAGGAGAGCACTGAGGTGGAAGGCAGCGCTCCAGAGAGCAGCAACCTTTGAGAGATACACCAAACAAGGTGGCCAGCAAAAGCAACACAGGCAGGAGCCAAGGAGGAACCCAGAAATGAGGGACATTGTTCCCTGCACAGAGAGAGCAAGCAGGATGAGGACTGAAAACCATCAGCATTGGCAACTAGGCCTTCTGCAAACTAAGAAAACCAGGCTGGGCGCGGTGGCTCATGCCTGTAATCCCAGCACCCTAGGAGGTTGAGGCAGGCAGATCACTTGAGTTCAGGAGTTTGAAACCAGCCTAGCCAATGTGGCAAAATCCTGTTTCTACTAAAAACACAAAAATTAGCAGGGCGTGGTGGCAGGTGCCTATAATCCTAGCTACTCAGCAGGCTAAAGCAGGAGAATTGCTTGAATCTGGGAGCCAGAGGTTACAGTGAGCTGAGATCACACTACTGCATTTCAGCTTGGGTGACAGAATAAGACTCTGTTTCAAAAAAAAAAAAAAAGAAAAAGAAAAGGAAACCAGATGGCATGGGGATGAATGAGAAAATAGAGTGGGAAAGCCAACAAAAAGACATCTTTCTACAGACTTCTTTCTAAAAGCTCAGTAAGGGATGTAAATACTCCCAGTGGAACACAGAAAGAGAGTAGGACTAGAGGGATATTTTAGAATGGGAGCAAGTGAGAAAAAGAAATTAAGTGAAGAGGGAGAATTTTAAGATATAGAAGGAGGTAAGATACCAGGGGAAAATGGAAAAGAGAAAACAAGGGATTAGCTAGACAAAAGAAGGGCTATCATTCCCTTACAAATGAGGAACAGAGGTAAGGCTGGGCACAGAAAAGATACAGAAATAGGCTGGGCGCCATGGCTCATGCCTGTAATCCCACTTTGGGAGGCCGAGGCGGGTGGATCACATGAGGTCAGAAGTTCAAGACCAGCCTGACCGATATGGTGAAAACCCCGTCTCTATTAAGAATACAAAATTAGCCGGGCATGGCAGCACATGCCTGTAATCCCAGTAACTTGGGAGGCTGAGGCAGAATTGTTTGAACCTGGGAGGCGGAGGTTGCAGTGGGCTGAGATCACGCCATTGTACTCCAGCCTGAGCAACAAGAGAGACTCTTAAACAATAGAATAAAAGAAAAAAAAATACAGAAATAATGTATTGTGCTTTGCTGAAAAAATTATCTCATTTGGCTTTAAAATTAAGTTTGCATTAGTTAAGCTTCTCAGTGGATTTCAAGGTTTTAAAAATCAAAATGTCAAGGAAGTACCAGGTTCCAACTTCCTTCTAATTCTAAAACCTATGTATCCAATCTCTCTCTCTCTCTCTCTCTCTCTCTCTTTTTATCTTTACCTTTTTGAGCAAACAAATGATAACTCCTTATTTCTTAGCCACTCAGGAATAAACAGGAGCTACGGTCCATATCTGGTCCTGTTTCTGCTCTGAGGAACAATTCCACCAGCCGCATCATAACAGGCAAAAAAACCAAGGCAGTACTGAATCCTTCCTTCCTTTTCCTACCTCTGAATACAGAAGTGCCTTCTGGAGGTATAGATGTTCACTCTTCCAGAATTTAAGAGTTGTAAGTCGTCCTCATGATGTATGTTAGTTATATTAAGCAGATGCAGACAGGATGATCATATCAGGGTTTATAATCCACAGTCAGGCTATAAACTCTGTGATGGAGGGCGTATGGCTATGGTGGTCCCCACTTATGGCCAATGCTGTCCCAGTACCCAGTACCTAGTAGGCGCTGAATGAGTAGTCACGTGCCACAAGGAAACATTTTGGTCAATAACGAACTGCATATGTGATCCCATAAGATTATAATACCATACTTTTACTATACCTTTCCTATATTTAGACATGTTTAGAGACACAAATACCATTGTGTTACAACTGCCTACAGTATTCAGTACAGTAAACACGATGTACAGCTGTGTTGGCTAGGAGCAATAGTTTACACCATAAATTCGAGGTGTGTAGTAGGCTAAGCCATCTAGGTGCGTGTAAGTGCACTCTATGATGTTCATTCAACAACGAAATCACCCAGCAAAGCATTTCTCAGAATTATCCCCATCATGAAGCAGTGCATGACTGTATTTGTAGAATGTCTGTTTGAGGTAACAAGACACAGGGAACATTACATGAAAACCTGAAGATACTAATCATTTGGGCATATGTTGTAACCAAACTCATCAAATTTCTAAAAACAAAAATATTCTTAAATGCGTTTCTTTCTCTGAAATGTTTTACTCCTATTAATTGCTATGCACAATAGAAATTTACTACACTTAATTCACTGAAATGCTTACAGGACAACTAGAGCTAGGAATATTCTTTCCTTCCTTCATATACTACCAAGCCCCATCGTTTTCAAAACATTGCCCAATAGTATTGAACAGCTTGTCTCACAACTGGCTTTACACAGGACCATGATAGCTGTATTACGCAAAACAACAACAACAAAATAATGAAAGGAGACACATTTCTTGAGAAATTTTCTCTTTAAGAGGAAAAAAGATGCAACGATATGAAAGAATGGATTCCAAACCCTTAGATAATTCACTCGTGCCTCAAAACAAACTGCTAAGCCCACACTGAATATGGATCTTTTCCCCTCTAGACCTGCTTCTCCTGGGTCCCAACTCAAAACATCCCCATCCCACTACAGCCTAATTAAGCCCCCTGGATGCCATTGACATGCTTTTCCCCTGCCCTCACATGTAATCAGTCATCAAGTCCACTTATTTCTAGCATCTGAGCATCTCCCAGCAATTCACTGATTTCTCTCCTTCCCCTGGCCACTCTTAGCTCAGGTCAACAACTACTTGAAACCTGATTTCTTTTTTATTTCATTTTATGTTCTCTTTCTTTTTACTGATTTCTTAATATACAATCTTGCTGGCCTCTAATGCATGGCCCATGCTACCACCAAAGTGATATATTTAAAATGCATACCTGGTCAGGTAAATGTATAAAACCTTAAGCTCCCCCCCGCAAACCCCGCCATCCACTGTTTGCAAGATGAAATGCAAGTTCGTTGGCCAGGCTTATAAAAGCCCTTCACAGCCTGGCCTCTGCCTGTGTCTGCTCTCTTCTCTCTCTCCCATCTCATGATCCTCTACACTGGAGTACTCCAAGGCTCTCCCTTGTCTTTAGTCTTTGTTTCCCTTGCCTGGAATCCTGTTCCTGCCAGGGCTCAAACCCAATGCACTCTCCTCTAAAAAGCCTTCCTTAACTTTGCCCGCACTCCATCAGATTTAATTAAGGACTGGGCCCATGTACTCCCAGGATCCCTGGAGCTCCTCCTTAACATGCTGTGCTGAAATGATCTGTGTATGGCCCCACCTCTACAATAGGTGATAAGCTCCAAGTTCCACCAGGGTGAAGACTGCATGCCATTCACTATTGTGTCTCCTGGCCAGAGCCAATGCCTACTTTGTTGAATTCAGGGAATATCTGTATTCATATTTGATTCCCTGGATTTATCACAATGTTAAAACACAGCAGTTACACATGAATACCAATGAATAAACAGAACATTCTATTGGATAAAATGCAGTTCTGAGATGAACACGCTGATACTTTCTACTTGTACCCACATCTGGTGCCAAAATGTTTGCATGACATGTACAAATGATAAGTAGACATTTATTTCTAATGTGAATAAAATATTAAGAATGGGGTTGTGATACAAACACTGATAAGGTGAATTTCCAGAAGTTGGGACAAGCACCTTCAAGTTTGCAGAATTTGCTTTCGAGTCAAAAAATAAGTTTAACCCTATCACTTACTAGCAAGTCATTTCACCTTGCTGGGACTCAGTTTCCTCATCTGAAAAACAAGTCTTCTCCAGCTTCAAAAGCCTACAAGTGGAAATGGCCTGCTATTTTTATGCACTGCATTTAAAAGGTATTTTGAATAAATAGGCTTCCGAAAAAGAAAATAGTGCACAGAGGTGTCTTGCAACTGACACTTTACTCATATTTGAAGCTGGCAAGTAGGTTAAAGTAACTTAGCAGTAAGTTGTTCTGAAACATGTTGTGGAGAAAAAATATATAAACAATTACAGACAAAATTATAAAGTGTCTGGTGTTTTAAAAGAATATACAGTGAATATACCAACCACTGCAGAGTCAGAAAGTCTAGTGACAACCAATGATTTGCAGTATTTGTAAAATTTTTTTAAATTGTCTAAAATTGTACCATTTTCTTTTTATTTTTTTAACTACTACATAAACAGTAGTACAAGATGATTCCAAATGCTTTGTCATTATATGTACTCGCAACTTTTAAGTCACTGGCCTAATATAGCCCTTTCATAAAATACAATTCATTTTGGTTTCCCCATTGGCAATGCCAGAGTTGAGGATATTGGAATCAATATTATTACACATAAAATCCTGAGTATCTTAACTTTAATGTCTTTTATAACTACCTTCTTCAAGTTTATGATTTACATAAATTTAAAGAAATTGTCATAGAAACTTACATCTTCTGTTTTCTAGGTTCCCAAGTTAACGGGGCCTTGGTTGTACGAGAGTTTCCTATTTTAGCCTCTTAAAATTGGATGCACATTTAGAAAAGGCTCTTGGCTTTCTCTTACTACCCTGTACACTTTAACAAAGTAGTGTACAGAATACTTGTGTTTTCTTAAGTTGCTCAAAATAATTTCTTAGTAAAGCCATAAGCTCTGTGTATAATCTTACCAAAAGTCATTGTGTATGTGTGTGTGTGTGTGTGTGTGTGTGTGTAGAGTCTCACTCTGTTGCCCAGGTCAGAGTGCAGGGGCACAATCATGACTCATTGCAGCCTCAACTTCCCCAGGCTCAAGCCAGCCTCCCACCTTAGCCACCCAAGTAGCTGAGAGGTTAAAATAATTGGTTAACTTTTTTTTTTTTCTGTATTTTGTAGGGAAAGGGTTTTACCATGTTGCTCAGGCTACTCTCAAACTTTTGGGCTCAGGTGATCCACCCACTTTGGGCTCCCAAAGTGCTGGGATTACAGGCATGAGCCATCGTGCCTGGCGGCCCAAAGCCTACTTTATATAACTTTTTATCTCTATGTGATCTTACAGTCTTAATTTTGCAGCGCTTCCACTAAAGCTTTAAGTTCTTTTGTTATTTTAAGCCTCAGATAAACTAAAAATTTTTAAAAGTATTAGTCTTATAGCTTATGCATTTAAAAGACCAGAAAAGTGTAAAGTCTTTTTCCTTCTTATCAAACATAAAAGGAGGAAAATAACATTTTACACACACACACACACACACACACACACACACACACACACACACACACATTGAGCCTCAGAACCTATAGACTCTTCAAAGAGCTAGTTTTTTAAGGAAGGCTACTCATTTGTTTTTCATGCAAACCCACATATTTAAAGATTACTTTTTTTGTTGTTTTTTAAAAAGCATGCCTCATTTCTAGTGAATTCCTAAACCATAGAAAGCTGTTAAATACTTTTGGGTAATGAAACACACTTTTGATGCCCCAGGTTTGAAATTCTAGCCAAACCAGATTCTACCACATTTTCAACAAACCATGTCTGAGTTTATTTCCCTCTATTTGATGTGCTCCTTCAAGATTCGAGCCTTTTGCTGGGGAGGGGAGGGGAGGGGTGGTGGGAGGGGGGAGAGGAGGAGAGATTGGTCAATGGGTCTGAAATTACAGATGGAAAGGAGTAAGTTCTGGTGTTCTATTGCACAGTAGGTTGACTGTGATTAACAATATCGCATTATGTATTTCAAAAACTAGAAGAGAGAATTTTGAATGTTCTCTTCACAAATGATGTTTTTTAGTTGATAAGCTAATTATCCTGATTTGATCATTATAAATATGTAAATGTATTAAAATGTCACTGTATAAATGTGTACTGTGTTATATGTGTGAATTACATACATATAATGTGTGTCAATTACAAATTAAAAAAAAGTAAGCCTCTCACTCTCTGTAATGCCTACTCCATTAGTTGGGAGTTCTACTGTCTTTGTCCTCCTGAATTCTGGAAGTTTTGGATTTGATTGTGTAATTAGGTTGGTTTCTCAGTTTCTTTTTACTTTTCCCTCTAGTCTAACAGCTATGCAAGCTGCACTAAGAGAACAGGGGCTGTAGCACCTTCTTTATGATGGCTTCCCAGTGCTGGAAGTGCCAGAACGTGGGATGCTTCAACACTGCTCAATGAATGACTATGCTGGTATTCAAAGATTCACGTGTACATCATTTTACCCACGTCATTTTTAAGGGCAAGGACTATTTTATTATCCTGTGTCATTTATTTCACTATGGTCATGACCATAATGAACTAAAGATTAAACTATATTCATGAGTATTGAAAGATTGGGGCTCCCTGTGTCTAGTACCTCACTCAAAAACATGCTAGATTTTGAATACTGACTGCTGTCAGAAGGATCACTGTGACCAGTCTGATGTTTCATCCTTGGTAACGTTTTTTGTTTTGAGACGGAGTTTTGCTTGTTGCCTAGGCTGGATCATGCAGTGGCATGATCTCGACTCACTGCAACTTCCGCCTCCTGGGTTCAAGCGATTCTCCTGCCTCAGCCTCCCAAGTAGTTGGGATTACAGGCATGAGTCACTGTGCCTGAGTAATTTTGGTATTTTTAGCAGAGATGGGGTTTCACCATGTTAGTCAGGCTGGTCTCGAACTCCTGACCTCAGGTGATCCACCTGCTTCAGCCTCCCAAAGTACTGGGATTATAGGCATGATCCACTCTGCCAGCCATGTATAAGTATAAAATGTTACTGGTTAGGCACTGTGGCTCACGCCTGTAATCTCAGCACTTTGGAAGGCCAAGGTGGGTGTATTACCTGAGGTCAGGAGTTTTGAGAACAGCCTAGCAAACATGGTGAAATCCTGTCTCTTCTAAAAATACAAACATTAGCCAGGTGTCATGGCATGTGCCTGCAGTCCCAGCTACTTGGGAGGCTGAGGCACAACAATCGCTTGAAACTGGGACGTCGAGGTTGCAGTGAGCAGAGATCACACAAGTGAGCAGAGATTGCATTCCAGCTTGACAGACAGGGTGAGACTCTGTCTCAATAAATAAATAAAGTCAATATACATGATGAAAAATCAGAGTAAAAATTATCCTTGAAAATTCTTTCAGTGGCTCTCCCCCATAATATAGCATACATGACTCTGTACTATCTCACTATGTTTCAGGAAGCGTAATATAACCTCGTATAATTTCCACCAGAGTCTGATGGAAACAGAGCTGTTTCCTCCACTCCGCTTTGTGTAAAGTTGTCATTTTAGGGGCCATGTACTAGAAAAAGGTACTTGTTTTTTATTTCTTTCTTTTTCCTACCAAGTGTGTATAATTGAATTAAATGAGCACTTTCTGCAACAGCACTCAACAAAACATTATAAGATAATGAGTTAATTCTACAAATAAAAACTGTAGGCCTGAGGGTAGTGACGAAAGCTAGAGTCTATCAGTTCAGAAACTATCATAATACATCCCTGAATGTCAAGTCTCAGTCACACTGGAAAACTGCCCTCAAATTTCCCAAAGTTGCCTGTCAGCTTTGCAACATCTTTCCAAGAGTATATGTGTCTTATTTCTTTACATAGAAACTGTTTGCTGATAAAGCAATTTTTTCCAAAGTATTTCTCTTTAAAAATAAGAATAAAGTCTAGATTCTGGAAAAATGCTTTCTTATATCTAGCTACAACTTATGTTAAGATTTTATGTATTAAAATCATAAACAAATACAGTTAAAACAATGCAAAAATAAAAAGTCTCTCCTTGCCTCCCCCTCAGACACAAAATCAATTCTAGTCTGGAAAAAAAAATATTCGATGTCATTACCATATGACCCACAATTTTCACTCCTGGGCATTTGTTCCAGGAAAATGGAAGTTTACATTCACACAGAAACCTCTACGTGAATATTTATAGCACTTTTATTTGTAATAATCAAAAACCAGAAACAATCTAGAAGTCCTGATTGATGAGTGATGTGGTACACACATACCACAGAATACTACTGAACCAAAAAAAGGGAACCAACTATTGACACATACAAGCTGAATCTCCAGACAAATGATGCTGGGTAAGTCAAACCCCAAAAGGTTACACCCTTTAATCCCAATTACATAACATTCTTATAAAGATAAAAGTATAGAAATGGAGAACAAGCTAATGGCTGCCAGGGTTACGGAAGGAGTGAGATGGTCTGGAAGTAGGGGTGGCAATACAAGGGCAGCATGAGGGATCCTTCTGGTGACAGAAATGTTCTCTAACTTGACTGCATCAATGTCAATATCCAGGTTGTGATGCTTTGCTATACAGTATATTGCACGAAGCTACTACTGGGAGAAACTGGGTTGTGTTCAATGATATCTGTATTATTTTGTACAACTGCATGTGAACTTATAAATCTGAAAAAAATAAAGTTTAATTAAAAATAAAAAAGGAAATCTCTCTAGCCTAATAAATTTACTGTATAACTCTGAGATCTAAGCTTAAGAATTCATCATAAGCCCTAGGATTCTTTGTCGTCATCAGACTTTGTTGACCTTCTTAGTTCCTTCCCTAAGCACTCCTTCTCACCAGATATACCCCTTCACAGTGTCCACACCATAGAGGCTGGAGACCTGTCTGTACAGAAAAATTCTTCCATCTTCCTATAGCTGCTACAAAGGCCACAACAAGGAATTTCCCAATGGCAAGGTAATCTGTTATTACCTCAATGACCCAAATACAGGGATTCTGTGAAGGAGGTGGATGTCAGCCTTCTTTACAGAGATCAAACTCTGCCAGTTAGGGCAACTTTTTCTTGTATATGAAGTGAGCCAATAGATTTGTTTGCGGAAGAGATATTCTATTCCAGAGAGACTATCACAGAGAATTAAAATACACATAGAACTATCTTTCAAGTCTTCTTCCTCCCATAAATATGAGTCACATTAGAAAGTTATTTTAAATCTAGTCTAATAATATCTGATTGCCAAAAGAATTATTATGATAGAAAAAGGGATTTTTTTTAAACCTTTTTTTTTTTTCAGGTATAAACATTCATTCAATCCAATAAAGACATTTTAGAAAAAAGTCAACCTATATAATTTATTTTATTTTTTCCTATACTTTGGCTAAAACAAAAAATATTCAGTGATACTATAAAATACTAAGCATTTTCAGTAAAATTGGCAATCAAGAAGAGCTTAACCACCTTCTACATAACAACTAAGGATTTTAATTGGAAAAATATTGTAGCCTATAAACAGGAACATCCAAAACATATTTAAACCACTTGAGCACTTTGATTTTTCCATGTCCTTTGCATCTAGATTGAAACACATCACAGGAAATTTCAAAGACCGATGGCTGAATCTAAAAGAAAAAAAAAATCCACTTAGTTATCATGATCATTGTCACCATCAATCCCTAATATCTTATATTTCACTGGTCACACTTAACTCTGCTATGCTGTTTTATGCTTGGGAGAAGACAAATTACTAATCAATTTCAAATGCTAATTTGAAATGCTAATATACTAATTTCAAATGCTACCTTTAGGAGGCATTTTAATAACTTAGTAATAGGAGTGAAGTGCTTCCTCTAAACTGCTTACTTGAAAACACTTTTAATAACACATTAGCCAGGATGCACTGAACATTTGGGAAGAATTAATGCTATAGTCTATGTAAACTATCAAATTGCCCCCCAAAAGTGGTGGTTCAATTCTGCAACTGGTTGAGGTCACATGGAAAATAGAATTATATGCTAATTTGTTCCCATATTAAGTTATCATAAAAGGTCAGACCAAACACAGTAAAGGAATTCTGGAAAAAAAATTAACTAAGTAGATTGGTATGTACCATATTAAAGTAAACTGTTTATCTTAATAGATACAAATACAAGAAGATCTTAAAGCAGGGGCATTTTCTCCTTTTTAAAAACAAATGTTTTAGCTGACCCTAGGCAATAACTTCCATGATTTAAAAATACTTTATAGGAATAGTTTTCCCTAAAAGGGAACAGGGGTAGGGTACTTTTTTTTTCTTTCAAGGGGAGAAAAACAATGGAAAAGGGAATAGTATCCAAAAGGAAAAATTTCCCCAGAAAACTATTTCCCCTACTTTACATGTTTCTTAAATTTAATTCACATGGTTCTAAACATAAAGTATAAAATGAACACACCAACACACATGCTTAGTTTAGTTCAAACTAAAGAGTCAGGAGATGCTGACTATATTTATTTACTACAAAATAAACTGGGTGTTTTTCTTAGCATAGATTTGTCTTTATGCTTTATTTTCCATATCTAAACTTATTAAGAAACTATTGAGAAAAAAATCTGTATCCTTTTTTTTCTGGAAGGTGTAAGTAATTCTATGGTTACTATGTTGACTTAAAAAACTATAAATCCTCATGGTTGAAGAATTTGGGTGACTAGTTTCATATATGATGATGGCACATCCCTCATATTTCAATATTTTGAAGGTCCTTTTATAGAAAAGCAAAAATAATTTGGAGGGGTTATGGAGAAATGAAATATTACAGCATATGAAATCACAGGTCTAGTATTTTATAAAGCATCCAGTTTATTGCAGGACACAACTAAGTCAAGTGACAGATCATCTGTCACACCCTTAGGCAAACTCCTGAGGAGAAAAAAAACCCAATAATTTTGTGTTCTAGAGACTATCCTTTTTTCCATCAAAAGATACACTTATATTTTTCATTTCAACATTTCCAGTGACATCCTACAAGAGAACTAGCACTCACAATGAGCCATCTGAATTTTCTTTAATTCATAACTCATTTTTAATTTCTAAACAGGTTTTACCGATTGATTTAAATAAAATTACTATTAGTTACAATAAAATCAGTTAGGTTCCCATGAAACATCAGTTTGACATCCTGTTCAAATACTTACTTTTCCCCTATATATTAGCAGCATTGTTATCCTATTTTCCTTCCTTATTGAGTTAGATATGGAGCTACTTAGGCATAAAATCTTCAGATACCTTGATGGACGAAAAATAAATTTCTTATTTTTATAAAAAATATTATCATTCTTGTTGTGAAAGGTTTTATGTATTGGGAAATAAATGCATAAAAGTTGGGAATTACATTAAAAGGGGGGAAAGTCTGACAAAAATGAAAACATGCACTGATGCCTAAAAAATAGAGACTGAAGTAAATTAATCTTCATTTCCACTGAAAGCAATCTGATGTCCAGAGACTGAGGGTTATTCTACCATAAAATACGGCACATTAAATACTACAATAGACCATTTGAAATGTCTTAATATAATTATGATGTCATCTACAAATGATTGTACATGTATTTTAATATTCATTACTGGAGATTCTAATGCAAAACATATTGAAATTATAAAAATATTGTCAAAGACTGCATCAAACAAATCAGTAGCTATTCTATGACTAAAATTAAGACTCTAAGATTTGAGAAAAAAAAAACACTTAAAGCAGGGTCAAAATATTTGGATATTGCTTATCAGAAACAATACTATCATTCCTGAGGGTTTGCTTATAAAATTTTATATTCCTACCAGCTAGCCGAAAAGAATGGAAAGCTTCTTACAACCAGCTAAAAAGAAAGACTTTACCATGCCCCTTGAAAAAGCTCATTTTCACATTACTCAGGCTTCATTATGCTAAATCAATATTCGTTTAGTCACTGGGGTTATTGACATATTTTAAAATAAAAGTATACCCTTCAGCTACTGCACTCATTACAGGTAATTTGTCTTGTCAGAGAGCAGGGAATATTATCCCAGTCTTTCAGGGGCTGACAGCCCATGGAAATACCTCCCCATGGTTACAACTGTAAATAATTTTAAGGTAAAATATTGAAAAATCAATGACTGTTTCCTGCAATCTGTCACAAACAAATCAATCATAATCTGTACTGCCAGAGAGTATGATTTGAAGATGGGAGCAGATGTAATTCTTGGCTGGAATCTCTCATTTCAAAATCACTTCACATAATGGTGTCATCATTTAAACACTTAACAGTCAGTGCAACTGCCACTGTAACATCTAGTTGGACAAAACCACAAGGAGGGGGAGGAGAAAATGCCAGCACTATTATGTTAACAAACATTTAATTTAAATGGTTGCTGCATTAGTAAATTTCGGCTGAAAACAGTTTTACCTGCCCCCTTTCACAGTTCCAAATTAATCAAGGCCACTTTTCTATAATCTGATGCTTAGTAAATTAGCTCATGATTCAAATTTTGCTCTCTAAAGCACATATACCTTTTATTTTTAAAGTCCATTATAGAGAATAAAATTTGGAATTAATATGTAAGATATTTAAATTATAGAATATCCCTAAGTCTGTCAAAATAGTAAAGACAAAACAGTATTATAGATATCAAGATCATACTTTTAAAGTAAGTTTAAAGGTTTCAGTTGCCCAGATATGAAATTTATATTTTCCTTCCATTAAAAAATATTACATTTCAACTTTGTAATATTGTAGCATAATTAAGATGACCAGCAAGACCTAGTCAATTCGAAAATGTCCTTGCATTCCATACACAAGCTATACCATAGTATATGATGTGTAAAAGTTGGTGAAGGTCATAATATTGAATTTTTTTGCAAACATAAACTGTTTTCTAAGTAATCACTTTGATAAATATCACCATTTTCTTCTAGACTACACTTTAATCGCTTCCTTAGCTGCTTACAACCTCTATTTAGGCATGAATAAAAGAACTGAAATTGGTATATTTCCCCTTCCTGCTGTGTTAACCAAAAATACTATTTGACTTAAAGATTAAAGAGTCTTTTTCCTGAAGGTTTTGTTTTTAAAGGTACACTAGTCTTTTTAATGAAAGAAATTGGGTTCAGCCACATTTCTAACCAATTTCCTAATGCTATAACTAGACACCATGAAGTCCTTCATTGTTTTATTAATATTCCTCCCCAGATATAGTTCAAAGGGCAGATTTTTTTAAGCCAGTCAAATTGAGTGTTGGGAGTTGTGGGGAGGTTGTATGCCAACTTTAGTGAAGGGGGCAGATATTTTTGATGCCTAGAAAAGTATATTATTTTCCTTAAAAAGGAAAACAGATATAAATACCATTATACAATTGGCCTATTATAAAAGGGTTTTACTCTGTTTTTAATTTAGCCTGTATATTCAATGTTGCTACACAGCATCAGAGGATAGACTCTTTTCTGATGGATACAAATTGAACCCAATTTTTGTTCTGCAAGAATTTTTGATCCTTAAACATCATTGTGTTTTTGAAAAAGAAAAAGCATATGGATAAATTATCAAAGAAATCATCTAGAATAAAAGAGAGCCCTTCATTCCATTCCATGTGAATCCCTGTAACAGCTGCAAAGTAAGTAGCAAGCCAACCTAGCGAGAGGAAAAGATTACATGAAAAATGGAAAGGCACCTAAGGCTCTGAACTAGGAAAAGAAACTGTGTGGGGGAGCTCCTGGCCTCCAAGACACTACTATGTCCCAGGATGGGCCCAACTAACTTCTTAGCAGAGCACTGAAACCAGTTGCAAACCACCAAGTCTTCTACTCAGAGTTTGGTCATGTCTGGCAGTATATCACCCAGCAGAAAACACGTCCCCTCAAATGAAGGCAACAAGGAACTGGGAGGTGAATGAGGACAGTTAAACAACATGCTAAATGCATGCACATCAACCACAAACTAAAATGACATCTACTACAACTGTGCAGGACACCTTTGCAGATCTAATTCTCAGAAACAAGCTATTTTAAGGATGCTGAGTATGGCTAAATAATATTTCTCAGCTCTTCCAATGCAGTCCATAGCACTAGAAGAGGCAGGCACAAAAACTTAGCAGAGGAAAATAAAACTGTTTCCATATATCAAATTTAAAAAAATTGCTGCTACTGGACAACGTACTTATATGTAATAAAGGTTCAGGATTATAGAGGAAAGTATTCTTTTAAAAGAGATAATATTACCTCCCTATCTTCAGAATCTCCTTCCAATAGCCCGTACAGTAGCTCCATTATGAACTGTAGACTCTTAAAGAGAAAAACAGGAATAGTTAGCTTCATCTTTTATACCACCTCCTTCCTTCATGGAATTACAATTTAATTACCAATTGATTTTATTCCTAGATGATACACTTCTCAAAAAGCATGCTCTTCAGCTATTTCCACTAAAGAACATTTAATACAACCTTCTCAATTAATCAAGCATAATCCATTATCGCTGAAACGACATGTTTTCTTCATATTTTCAAGAGTTGGAATCCCCACATCTATTTTATAAAGAAAAAATATGAGAATTTTAATACATTTGAATAACTTTAATATAGATGAAATATGAATCTTAATAAATGTGGCTGATAACAGATACAAAACTCAACTCATCTGCATGTGTTTAGATTTTCCCTACATTTATCCCTCAGTAGGAAAAGAAAAAAACACTCAATCCTCTTATCTTTTAAATTCAACAACTTTATACATGGTTTAAAACAAAGTAAAACAAAACAAAAAACTAATCTTAAAGGCAAACAAAAAGAAATCAGATTGCTCACTGCCTAACATTTTCTTTATATTTATCCTGTGTTTTCTAACTTACTGTAATGCTTTAACTCTCAGTCATATACGAAACCCAATTTCCATAAGCAATCAGTAGTAGGAAAACACAAGGATGTTATTTTAAAATTATATATCACTTCAAATTACATTAAAAATCACTGTAATGCCTCGGAAAGTATTCACAGAGAAATATTTATTCTATTGGAGGCTATTCTAACTACTGCCTTCTGTAAAATTAGCTTTTTTAGGGGGGTTAGATAAGAACCATTTTTTTTTTTACTTAATAAGATGTTCTGTGTCAATCAATTCAGTTCCTTATTGTGACCACTAGACAAAAAAATTTTCTGCAAAATAATTCTTTCTCATAGCTTTTTTAATCTGCCTATATTCAGCAGCCTCTAATTGATGAGAAATGACAAGTTTTATATACCTGTGTGTACTTTGTCACTAAAAAAGTTGGGTACCCATGACTGGAACTGATATTCTCACTAAATTTATTCTTAAAAGAACTAGGTAACTTAAATTATTAAAAACTGTGATTAGGCATAAACAGATTATTTCTCTTAATAATTCTATTTGCATAAAATATCAGAACCTTCACTTTCATTTTTATGAAAAGCACTGAGTTTATAAATTTTACTGTCCAATTATACCATTGAAAATAAATTATTCAAAGCAATTCCATGATAAATAAGTAAAAATAAATTATTCAGTTTTACTGAATAAATCTAAAATTTTTCTATTTACTGTACTCTTGTTTAATTAAAATTTTTAATAATCAAAGGCCTCAAGTAGCTGACATTCTCTACATTCTGTACTTAGCCTGTATTATCGATATAAATACTTTGGTAAAACCCACATTAATGCTATTTTGGTCTGACTCCACATACAAGCAAACTGTGTGCAGACACTCACTTGCAGATGAGCCTTGGGATGTGCAAGGACAAATTTCAGTCAACAAGTGGAGGAACCCCTTAGTTCAGAAGTGAACTTAGCTGACAACATCCAAATATATTATGGAAGCATCACACTTAACACCTGCACAGAAAATGGAAATGATTCTGTTTAAGGAAACACAGAAAACTTAAAGTATTAATACTTTTGGGACATTAGATATGAATATCTAATTTTCTCCAAGGTATCATTCCTTATTATGGCAAATAAACAAATAAAAGCTGTATCAGGGTGTGGAATATCATTAGCCTGAGAAAAGATGAGAAAAATGGATTAAGTAAATGACAACTGCAGTAGAAAATCATATTCTCTTCTCCAGAACAAATGTTAAGTGCATCTTTACTAATAAAGACTTAAACTCAAACTACATTAGAATATACTGGTTTTCAATTTTGAAGCATCTAAGTTAATTTGCTAAGCTAAATTGGTGCTTAGGTATACTACAGCTATAAAAACACTGCAGCTTTATGCAGAAATAAGTCTTCAGCATCATACTTTGGAGTAGTGCTATGAAAGCAAACCAGTCATTATTGAACAAGGAAAAAAGAATTCCTATATTTGACATGTCCTTAGAGTTGCACCAGCTGCTATTTTATTAAGAAAAATTATTCCCTATAAACAACTAACAACTATACCAAAAAGATGTTAAAATACAAGAGTCAACACAAAAGAGATACTGAAGAGAAATATACAAAGATAGTGAGATACTACCACTCAAAACAGGCTGTACTGTCCCAAAGTTAAAGCATTATTCCAAAGTATGATGCTATATGTTCATAACGTATTTTGAAGAACATGTTTAATTCACTCAGGATTACATGATTTCATTTACGTTCCTGTTATCAACTAAAGAACATTTTTTCCTAAGATTTCTAGAATGTATACATATAGAAATAATTATGAGTTATTCATTAAAATTGATAATTAGTTCATATTCCTAATTCATCTCTTTTAATGCAATATATCAAATTTGAAAATAACACATAACAGCATAAGGATACCACTCATTATAGCTGTCAGAAGGAAAAAGAAAATTTTGATTGGAGATGGTATGGGGATAAATAAAGCAATCATCTCAAAATTAATGCTCTTCTTTTAGTTTTAGCAAACAAATCTACATAAGTCTTTCTTTTAGTTTACCACGTAATTCTAACCAGCTAATTATCCTTGGAGTCAAGAATGAGCTGTGATTCTACACCTGGCTTTTCCGATCATATGCCTATGGTCTCCACTTTCATTTCCTCTTTGTACAATGAGTTTTAATGTTAAAGAAAAACATACACACTTCTTACATACATACTGATAGCCAGCTTCCAGGAAATCATGAGCTACAAAGAGAGGGGAAAATCTTAATGCAATACTTATGTTAAAGGGTATTAGGTGCTGGGTAAGCCAAGGGCAATATAATCAACAGCATCCATCTTGCCAGTGCTTTTGCATTCTGAGATTTGGAGTAAAGAACAATAATATTATTTTAGTGGTCACCTAGGTTATGACTCCGATCCTTAAACTAATAAGAGGCTAAATGCTTTATCTTCACTTACTCATCAATACAAATGCACAGAACAATATTTTGAAAGAAATAAAACAGTTTTCTTCTATTTCTGGAAATAAAAACAAGGCATTCGGTAAACATTGTAGCTAGGTACTGAGTGATATACAAAAGAAATTGTTTTAGATCATGAATGCACCCCAGGAGACTGTTTCTTTTCCAAGAAAAAAAAAAAAACCCAAAAACGAAAGAGCATAAATTTCTTCTATGTTTACCTCTTATTATATTCCTGTTTCTGCACATTAAGCATGCCTTCCTCTACAGATTTATTCTGAACACTAATATGTGTTTGCTTAATAAAATACTGCTCTATTTTATGCTTTTCTTTCGAAATTAGAAACCATTATTCCACAAAGGTAGAGCACAAAGAAAGCCGACACAGGCATTGCCAAAAAGCCACAAGTAGTATTAGTATGTGCCAGAACACTTAACATTAAACTATCATTTCTCTCTAAAACTTCTCTTGCCAAAGTGCTCACAAAATCTGGAGGCTCAAAGACAGGTTTCAAGTGCAATTAAATTCTCCAAAAGCAAAACTGTACAAAAATATGCCGCCCTTCTTATGTCCCCATTTATAGACAACATTTTCTCAGGATCTTAATTAAGATAACGATGCACACCTGTGTCAACATTCTCTGGCAAGACAGCCTTATCAATCATAATCCTTTAAGTACACTCCAAAACAGCAAAGCGATATGACAGAAGCAATCTGTTGCCTTTCCTGGTGTTGGTGTTGTGTCTCTCCCACAAGAATGATGAGATCTTTAAAATACAGCAGACCTACTTTTATGAGTCTTTAAAGTTTTAACTGTGAACAGCTATTACATTAAATAAACAGGAATAACCTCTTTTGCACTTGACTGAAACAATGACAAGTGTACAGACAAAACTTGAAGAGCAAGCTCTTAGGGCCATGTCTTGGCAATACAATGGCGAATCGTACTTAAAAGCTTTAAAATTTAAGAGTTATGCGTAACTGGATCCGTGCAGACATGACAAACCAATAAACCTGTAGGAAGTTTTAAAATGAGAATATTTAATAGTCCTACGTTAAAAACAACAGGAGCAAACCTATCCCTAGTGTAAATTTAAATGTTTAAGATACAAATGCAATAGAAAGCAAGTAGGGAAGAGTCTTGGTAACCTAGGACGGGAGGGATTCAGATCCCACCTCTGCTGGAAGAGAAAGCTTCAGTCAAGAGACCAATGAAACTACCGCTAACAAGTACGCAGGTTCCCAAGGAAAAGCTGATAAACAGCAAGTAAGAAAGAGGGGAGAGTGAAACATATCGTCACCACTATCCCAATAAAAAGTTAAAACCTCGTGTTTACCAGCAAAAAAGTGAACGCTTTCACATAAAAACGGAGAAAACCCGCCAGATGCTATTTGCCTGCTAATCACGATCCGCCCTTCCCTTTCTCATATTAACACAATTCTATCTCAGACGCCGGGCGGCCGTGGCCCGCCGAGCAGCAGAGCCATCAATGTGCAAATAAAGCAGAAAATAGAGACATCCTTAAGAAATGAGTCTTAAATTTGACGTAGAGTGGAGGTGACAACCACGGCAACAAAACCATACATTCTAAATGCCTCAATATCTTGCAAGAGTCTCTCCAGCCCTTGACATCAAAAAGAAGACAGCACAAGAAAAGGGGTTAGAAAAATGAAAAAACCAACCAAAAACAAGCCGAGGGGCGGAGGGTGGTGGGGGGTAGAAAGAGCGCGACGGCCGGAGTGGCACGATGATGTAATGAGGATGTCTGTGTGACAGCCTCGGGTACTCAGTGGCACAAACCTCCATGGCTCCACTCCGGAAAGCCGCGTCTCGGACGAGAGCAGCGGCGACGGGGTGACACGCGTGGACCAAAGGGCCACGCTCATGCGCGCCAGCCCGGGGTCGCCGACACCCGAGAGGCGCGTCCGGCGCCGACGCGGCCCGAGGCCCAGGCCCTGGCACACGGGACCTCTGGTGGCGCGCGGGGCAACGCCGCGTCCGCCCGGCCCACAAGAGGACGCGGCTCGAGGGGCGGACGGCGCGGCCAGGGGTCCGGCCGGGGCGGAGGCTCACCTCTCCTCCGCCGCGCGGGCGCGCAGGCCGCGGACGCTCCCTCGTGGCTGGCGCGAGCCCCCGGCGGGCGGCGCGCGCGGGCCGTTACCGACCGTTAGCGCCAGGGGCAGAGGCGGCGGCGGGCGGAGCCGGGGGCGGGCGCTGAGGGGCCGCCGGGCCGCGAGAGGCGGGGGCGAGGGGAGCAGGGCGGGGACGCTGCTCCGGGGCTCTCCCCGCGACGACCCGGGCGTACCGCGAACCCGGGAAGAGGCTGCTGGCGAAGCCGACACTGGTCGGCTCTGCGCTCCCGCAGGCTCGGGCCGCCCGGGCCGCTCCGTCTCGCTTAGGCATTGGCCGGCTGGCAGCTACCTCGGCCCCACGGTCCCAGCCGCCGCTGCCGCCGGCTTCCTGTCTCCATGACAATAGCGCGATCGAAGCTCCGCCCTACCCCGCCCCTTTGGAGCCGGGACTTGTAGGAAAGTGGGCGTACGTCACCAGTGGACGGAGCCCAGAGAGGCCAGCGCCCAATCATAGGTGAAGGAGGTGTCAGGCACTGGGCTGGGCGGACCCGGGGTGGGGGGAGTTCTCGGAGACTGTAGTCAACTGGTCCGTCGTCTTGGTGGGCGGTGTCCGGGGGAGCGGAGCAGATCGAGGGGAGGAGCCGGCGCGCGAGCACTAGGGCGCGCCGCCGAGCGGGCGCTGGTGCCGCGGGAGGGCGGGCGGGTGAGTGGGGAGGTTTGTGGGAGCTCACGAAATAAAGTACATCTCGCCCGTCAGAATCAATGAGAGAAACTTTGTATATAGTTTTGCTTCGGCTTGCTTGTGGCCCCATGATGCGAAGTCCCCGATATCCCGAGCTTCCGCGGCGTGCCCAAACCTGTGCCAGCCTCTGTCCTGGTTCACCAGCGCCCCTGTCTGTCCCAGAGTTCGAGTGCGTCCGTGGCTTGTGGCGGCGGGAGGTGGAGAGAAGGGCAGAGGGTCTGTTTTGTATTCTAACTGTGTGGCCGTCGTGTTCAAGGGCTGTACCTCTGACTCAGTTGTGTGTGTTTGCCTCGCCAGCGCCTCGCTGAACAAACAGTGGTAGGGTTGGGCACTGCTCTGCCCCGTGTTTGCAGTGGAGCGTGGGCGGGTGCGAGAGTGCGTGCGAAGGGAACGCGACTTAGTTGAACAAAAGGGAAGGGGACCCGCACCCTCGACCACCAGCTACTAGGCGATGCGAGCTGCGAGCGGATGGAAAGCCGGGAGAAAGAGGCTGCCAGGCGTGGGAGTGGAGCTGGGGAAGGTCCCGAGACCTCCTCGGGTGTCGCTAATTTTCTGTCTGGCGGTTCTTGCCCACCACTTTTCCTCTGGAAAAAGGCTACCCCCGTAGTCCCAGGCACCCAGTGTCTCTTCCCTCGCCGTTTGGCCGGGGTGGGGGGAGGCGGCGGAGGGGGTTTGGTGGAAGGAAGGCGAACCCGAGACTTGCAGTCGTCTGAGGCCTGCCTCTCGCCCACCTGCTGCTGCCGGCGCTGAGTGGCAGTCTTCTCGGACTTCCTGCGCCCTGGGCGCGGGCCATCCACCGGCTCTCCCAGAGACCTTCATTCCGGATCTCCAGCGGGCTCTCAGAGCCCCTGGCTGGGGGAGGGAGCCAGAGGGGGGCGGGCAACGAACGGCATCGGAGCCCAGCCTGCGGGAGAACAAGAAATCCGCTAACTCCGCGATCTACTGTGGCTAGGAGAGGGCAGAGCGTTCGCCACCGCACAGTCCGCGGCCTCGTCCTCTTTGTGCTTCGGGGTGGCCCGACCCGCTACAGGGCCAGCCGTGCGTCGGGGCTGCAGCTCTTCTCCGAGTTAGCAGGAGAGGAAAGTTGGAAGAGATCGGCGCGCCTGGGATGTGATTGTCATCCTGGGGCCGGCGCTCGAGAGTCTGAGAGAAAGCGAGAGAGAGGGAGAGACCGGGGAGGGGAAAAGGGGAGGCAAAGAGGAGGGGGAAGAGGGGGGCCGCGGAGGGGAGGCGGGAGCTAGGGAGGGGCGAGAGGAGCGCCAGCGAGCGGGAGAGGGAGCCGGGGAGGAAGAGGGAGAGGGCGAGGCGCGCCTGGCGGCCGGGTTGGCTGCGGCCGCCCAGAGGCTCCTGCCAGTCCTCCCACCGACTACACCCCGGGAAGGAGGAGCTTCGGGCGCGCACAAGGCGTCAGAATCCTCAATTTCCAACTTAGCATCTTGGCAGGACCTTTGCGAAGCCAAAAGCAGAGCCCCCCGGTGCAAAGAGCGAGGGGAAAAAAGAGAAAGCAGCAAGGGAGGGGAGGGGAAAAAAAGCCCAGCTGGGGCGAGCGAGGCGCGCAGAGGAGCGGGCGCGGCGGTCGCAGCCAGAGGCGCGCGGGAAGCCAGCGAAGAGGCGCCGCGGGCCGGAGCCCCAGAGCTGGGGCCGGAGGAGCGGCGGCCCAGGCTAGCCAGAGGCCAGGTGCCCGCCGGCTCGCCCTCGCAGGGCGCCGCCCGGCTCGTTGGCGGCCGCCGCGCGGCGCGCCCCATGCCCGTGTGTGGCCATGTCCTACCCGCAGGGCTACTTGTACCAGCCGTCCGCCTCGCTGGCGCTCTACTCTTGCCCGGCGTACAGCACCAGCGTCATTTCAGGGCCCCGCACGGATGAGCTCGGCCGCTCGTCTTCGGGCTCCGCGTTCTCGCCCTACGCTGGCTCGACTGCCTTCACGGCGCCCTCGCCGGGATACAATTCGCACCTCCAGTACGGCGCCGACCCCGCGGCCGCAGCCGCCGCCGCCTTTTCTTCGTACGTGGTACGTGAGCGGGATCCGCGGCGGGCGAGGGGCGAGGGCAGCCGGGGCCCAGCGGGAGGGCGGGGGCGGAGGGGACACAGGCCTAGGCGCCGACCCCAACCTCTCCCGCCAAGCTTCGCGGCCCCTGCAAACTTGCGCGATTGTCTCCCCTGGCTTCTCCCAGGCCTCGGACTCAGGAGTTGCTCGGACGGAGAGCCGCGGCTTGCTTGGATCGCTGAGCTGGCGGGAAGGGGTTTAGAGGGGAAAGGTAGCTGCAATTAAAGAGCAGCATCTGGTGTAAACGTAAGCTCCCGGCTGCCCTGCAAATTTTATATTTTTGGTTTTGTGATTTTGGAAAAGTAGTTCAAAAGAAATAGACCCGGAATTTGAGCAGAAGCGTGCTAAGTCTATGTAAATGTGTTTGGCCTAGCCTTTAATTAGTCCTCCAAAATGTTGCAAATCCGTAATCCTATCTTCGCAATCCGATTTGGGGGTATTAAATTTCTGAAAAGGCGGTCGAGCTGCGGTGCATCCGGGATTTTTCTGCCGGGTGCTAACTTCGGTCTGGGGTAGCATTTTTGGAGGGTGGGAGTGCCCGGGCATGGCTCGGGTTTTCGTCTGCGTTTCTTCGCGGGTTGGAAAAAAAAAAAGAGCCTTGACTTCCCTTGTTTTCCCCCTTGCGTCCGACGTCCGGCCGCTCCCGCGCGGAGCGCGGAGTCGCCTCAGTTGCCCAGGCCTCTATCTGGATGGAGGGTCCGGCCACTGTGGCCAGATCTGCGCACGGGGTAAGGACGTGCCCTGGCAGATGGGGGCCTACGGGGTGGCACTGAGGCCGGGACAGCTTCAGGAGCCCCCGAAGGACCTGACTCAGGAATTGAGGCCCCGCTGCCTTCTGAGGAGGGGGAGGAGTTGCTCCTGGGTCTGAACTCCGCCAGCCTTGCCCCAGAGGAAGCTGGAGTGCCGGCCTCGTCTGCCCACAGACCCCGGGGAGCGCAGGGAAAAGGGTGCTTCGGTCGTTCCAGTGGCAGTGAAGACCACGGCCCACACTCACCTCTCTGCGTCTCCACTGCAGGGCTCTCCCTACGACCACACACCCGGCATGGCGGGCTCCTTGGGGTACCACCCCTACGCCGCGCCCCTGGGTTCGTACCCGTACGGGGACCCAGCGTACCGGAAGAATGCCACTAGGGACGCCACGGCTACCCTCAAGGCCTGGCTCAACGAGCACCGCAAGAACCCCTACCCCACCAAGGGCGAGAAGATCATGCTGGCCATCATCACCAAGATGACCCTCACCCAGGTGTCCACCTGGTTCGCCAACGCGCGCCGGCGCCTCAAGAAAGAGAACAAAATGACGTGGACGCCGCGGAACCGCAGCGAGGACGAGGAAGAGGAGGAGAACATTGACCTGGAGAAGAACGACGAGGATGAGCCCCAGAAGCCCGAGGACAAGGGCGACCCCGAAGCAGGTTGGTGGACCCGGGAAAGGGCGTGTTGGGCGGGAGTAAAAAGGAAAAGGGGGGCCTGGAGGGGGCGCGCACGGGGCCTGGAGGCTGGAGGCGCGGGTCTCTGCCTTTGCGGGCGGGAACCGGGCCCAGCCGCACTGCCTCTGAGCCTCTGACAGCCTGGGTTTCGTCCGCAGGAGGAGCTGAGCAGAAGGCTTCGGGCTGCGAACGGCTGCAGGGGCCACCTACCCCCACCGGCAAGGAGACCGAGGGCAGCCTCAGCGACTCAGATTTTAAGGAGCCGCCGTCCGAGGGCCGCCTCGATGCGCTGCAGGGTCCCCCTCGCACCGGCGGGCCCTCCCCGGCTGGGCCCGCGGCCGCGCGGCTGGCGGAGGACCCAGCCCCTCACTACCCCACAGGCGCGCCGGCATCCGGCCCGCATCCAGCCGCGGGAGAGCTGCCCCCGGGTCCCGTCGGGCCCTCGGTTATCCATTCACCGCCTCCGCCGCCGCCTCCGGCAGTACTCGCCAAGCCCAAACTGTGGTCTCTGGCAGAGATCGCCACATCCTCGGACAAGGTCAAGGACGGGGGCGGCGGGAGCGAAGGCTCTCCATGCCCACCGTGCCCCGGGCCCATAGCCGGGCAAGCCCTAGGAGGCAGCCGTGCGTCGCCGGCCCCGGCGCCGTCTCGCTCGCCCTCGGCGCAGTGTCCTTTTCCGGGCGGGACAGTGCTGTCTCGGCCTCTTTATTACACCGCGCCCTTCTATCCCGGCTACACGAACTATGGCTCCTTCGGACACCTTCATGGCCACCCGGGGCCTGGGCCAGGCCCCACAACCGGTCCAGGGTCTCATTTCAATGGATTAAACCAGACCGTGTTGAACCGAGCGGACGCTTTGGCTAAAGACCCGAAAATGTTGCGGAGCCAGTCTCAGCTAGACCTGTGCAAAGACTCTCCCTATGAATTGAAGAAAGGTATGTCCGACATTTAACGCGGGCTGCGTCGGTCCCGGACTTTTCTAATTTATTAAAAACATGGCCTTGGCAGTTATTTTTCCGTCAGAGAGAAAGAGAGAGAGAGAGAGAGAGAGAGAGAGAGAGAGAGAGAGAGAGAGAGAGAGAAAATCCCTCATATTCAAAAGTTTATAGTTTATGGAGATGGATGACATAAAAATGTAAACATCTCCACACACACAAAAAAAATGTCTTAACCAATCGAAAAGGAAGATTGAAAAAGGATTTGTATTAAAACTTATTCTGTATATTTAATGTAGCATTTTTGTATTTAAATTGATAATTCAATATCTTTGAAGTAAATTATGAAATCAAGACACCTGTACAGGCATTTAATGTTTTTTTTTTGTAATATAAATATATACATTTGTGTTTCCCCCCAAACTGTTTCATAGTTTAAAAATACAAGTTTAATTTAATTTTTTACACCTATTGATTCTGCTGGGTATGAGCTAAAGTATTATTACAGAAAGAAAACAGGTTATACGCTTAGATTTAAAAAGTGAAAGAAACTGCAGGCGCCTTTGTAAAATGCAAAATATTTAATTAAAAGAGATTTTAACATAATGAGAGCCATTCATTACTTTTTAGAAGCCTCAATAAACTGTCCATTGCCTTGGTCAAAAGGTGCAAGCTGCAACTTTTTTCAAAGTGGGTGTTGAAAGGTTCCTCAGACCTTCAAGTGTGCCAGGGGAAAACCATAATTAGGCTGCAAGCCCCGGGGAACCTGGCCCTCCCCAGAATGCAGATCTGGATCACTGATGCGGAGTCCTTGGGAGAGACTGGACCTCGAAGGAAGGAGAAGAGAGACCCAAGTGTGTGCCCAGAAGGGAGAAAAGATGGCAAAGCCAGCTAGGGACACGCACCACCCGAGCGCCATCGCTTAACCTAATTATTTCCGATCAGTGTCGTGTTTTATGCAAAGCAATCAGCTGGTGAACTTTGCTAATGAGTTCGATTTTATGCCGGATTTAGCCCTTATTACTATTTCAAGGGTGCTTCGGGCTAATGCGGGCGGGAGCGTTCAGGGATGCCAAGGGGAAGGCTTTCCCAAGTCACCGTCTTCTTCTCTGCCCCTTCAAATTTGGGCACTGATCTCTTTTTTTGATTTGATTAAGTTATGAACATTTCATCCCAGACGGTGAGGGTGACCGGCGGCCCAGTAGGTACTTGCTCAGCTGCCGGGCTGGGGTCGAGCGGGACCGGCGAGGGGACGGTTTCCCCCTTTCACAGGTAGGTGTCACACTTGTCCTGAATTTCAAGCCTGCACTTTGCAGAGTCGGAGATTGCAGTGGGCGGAAGGGGAGGAGGGAGCGCCGTGGCCACTTGGGGGAAACAAGGGGAGCCCCCGAAATGATCCCTCCCCCTCACCATGGGCCTCTTTTTGGACAAGTGGTCTTCAAAAGTTCGAGGCCATTTGCCTAGATAACGAGGACGTTGTGGACTCCATCAGGCTTGTCGTCGCTTTAGCACTTTTCTCAGCTCAGAGGCAAGAGTCCGAGTAGCTACCAAAGTATTTTGAGGTTTTACTTTCTCGTTTTAATCCTGCATACTTCATCTCAAAATGAAAAGTCAGGATGCACCTGAATCCCAAATGAGGAAGAATCAACGCCCTGCGCCCGCGGCTGCCCAACGCCGTGGATTCGGGCTTGGCTGCGATGCTGGCGGCTCCATTTTGCACCCGAGATCTGGAGCCCGGACGCGTTTTACTTCGTGGGAAATTTTCAGTGGTCGGGGGGAGGGAGTGTGTGTGTGTGGGGGGGGTGGGGGGTGGGGGAGTTACATCAAAAACATACCCCAGCAAGGGGAATTAATTTGCTCTAGTAAACCCAAGACTGACTGTAGAGAGGGAATGTGTTTGCACAACACTGGTTTAATTAGACTAAATCAAAATGCACATATTTGCATTTCTGCTGAAGATGACTTTAACCTTAACTCGATGTTGTAAACACACCCCGAAGTTTCACTGGAGTTGCTTTTGGTATTTCTTTCTTTTTTTTTAAACCTGCAGCGGGTCTCCTTTAAGCTTATTCGAATTTAAACAAGTTTGAAAGCTGCATTGTCCAGATGTTTTAGCGAACAGCGGTCGACTTCAGGGTTTAAATTGGTGAGAAAATTCACGCAGGGAAAATGGTTTCAAAGCTGGAAGTGTGAATGATTAAATATGCATGAGGCGATCGTATTTTATTTTGTCCCTTTAATTATAAATGATTTTTTTAAACAATTGAATTCCAGAGACGACTTGCACTCCCTACTGTCCCTCCCTCATCCCCCTCCACTCTCCCCTCCCTCCCCCCACAGCCTGGTTCACAATCAGCTCCCCCCCCCACCCCCGCGTTGAATATGCAGCCCCAGAAGTCACCTTTTCTAAAAAAGTCAGAAGAATAAGCCAGTCCCCTTCTCTTAAGAGAGAGTTTAAGGACAACATCACTTCGGCGGGGTTTTGGAAGCACTGGCCCTAAACCTTGCCCAACAATTTTAAAAAGAAAATTACAGGCCTCTCAGTGTTCCCAGGAATATGCAAATGGCACGGCGCTGGCCTCCCAAATCAGACCGCGAAGGTTAGGGGCTGGGAGCCGAATGCCCGCCGAGCTGCCTGGGAACGGGAACGGCGCACCCGGGAGCGCCAGGCGTTTCTCTTCATCCAGGGCGGCGCGGGAGCCTCCCGGCTGGGGACCTAAACCGTTGGGGGCTTGGCAGCTGCTGCCCGAGTCGCTGTCCCCTGCCCGCATCCCTCCCGCCCTGGGCCTCTGTAGGGTCTGCGGTTTTCTGTACGCACTTGGTCTTGAGTACTAGCATCCAATTACGTCTGTTTCTTTCTTTCTTTCTTTCTTTGTAGAACTGGGTTTCGGTAGCCAGCAACTTTTCTGGTGTTTAGCGACTTTGAGTTTGGAGGTGGTCTGCCAGGCAAATCAGGGTTCGGGGCATTTAGGAAATGTCTTCGGCGCTTAACCCCAGAAGTGGTTGCCTGTCTGTAGGACCCCAAGTTCCTCCCGGAGCCTCTCCTTTGCTGCGTCTCGGGCCCTCCAGCAGGCGAAGCCTCTTAGACGCGCTGGGGAAAACTTCCGGCGTGTTCCGGGCTCGGGATTTGTTCTCAGGCATGGATTTGTTCTCAGGCATGGATTGGTCCCGCAGAAGTTGTGCGAGGCAGTGCTTAAGGTCCCGAAGTGCTGAGACTGTGCTGGCGTTTGTCACCTGTGTCTGGCTGGACCGTTTCTGGGCGCCAAGAAACTCCTACCTTGGCACTTAGGGACCAGATGCCGCTGGATGTCTAGCAACGGGGTCACGAGATCACTGCGTGGGGTCTCGTAAGCAGTCCCCTGAGGCAGTGCAAAACCGGGAACTGGCTGGGCTCCCTTTTCTTCATCCTCTGTGCGGGGCCGAATCAGTTCATGAGATTTGGGAGTCAGGAGAGGGCTCTTTCTCCTTCCCGCCCACACTCCGGGTACCAAGGCCCGAAATGCCGTTTCCCCAGCCCGGGTGCGGGGTCTGCAGCAAGGCCTCCTGGTTTGCAAACCCCTCCAGGCCGCTCGTTCCCGGTGCCACGCGGAGCTCTTGGGACCTAGAAGGTTGGAGGGGGAAGGAGGGTCGTGCGTGCGGTTTTGGCACCGGCCGTGCCTCCTAGTCCACCTGTCCCCCACCACTAGCTGCCGACTCGGACGGAGGCACTGAACAGAGCAATGCAAACCGCCCAAAGTGAAAGGAAAGTGATTCGCTCCCGGGAGGCAGCCCGACGCGGATGCAGTTTAGGAAGGGCGCCGCCTACCGGATCCCGAGAGCCAAGCGATTCGCAGGGAGGGGGACCTAGAGGAGACCCCGCTATCTCCACACCCACCGTGGAGGCTTAGCTTTTAACTCCTAGCCGGACAAACTTAAACTGCTTCGCCATCCCAACGCGCCACAGCCCTGGACCCAAGACCCCGTTGGTATTGGGGATTTGGGGAGCAGGGCCCACGACGAGAACAGTTTTGACCATACCGGTTTCCGCCACGACTTCGGAATAGTCTCAAAAACTAGGCGCAGGCGACTGAGAAATACGAGGACGGCTGAAACAGTCGGCGGGTGGGGGCCGCAGCCGTGCCCACCCCGACAGCTCTCGCCCCGCATCAGGTGCACGCACTTCCACTCCTGCGGGCCCTTTCCACGCTCCAACTCTAAAAAAACAACCCCGTGCAGTTTTGTTTAATTTGCGGATTGGAAAATGGGGGTGCTACCGTGCAACCGCGCCCCCAAAGACCGTCTGATCTTAAGAGCTTTTGGCTTGTGGGGTGGAGATCTGTAGAAAAGAGAAAAACAAAAGTACCCTCCCATTGCGTCGAACCCTCCTGTTTCGAAAAGAACTTTGTAATGAGGTCCGCGTGGCACGGCCTGCGGTGCTCACCTCCGCTTCGCCCTACCCCGCCAGAAGCCCTCGTGGGTTGTGTTCTCTGGTCTCCCCCAGGTGCAGGGTTATTAGGAGAATGTGGGGCGCGCCAGCGGGCTGGATCTTTGTTTCCCTCGCCGCCCGGCCTTGGAACTGGAGGGCAATCGGACCCGACTGGGACCTTGGCGCCCGCCTTCCCCTTAAACTGGCCAAAGCTTCAGGACTCTCCCTAGACCCACCCCGCGGGTCTTCCTTTGTGGCCAGGCCAGAGCCCATCTCCTTTTCGTTTTCACAATAACGGCGACTTGGGCCCCGGGCACTAGGCGAGCCCAGGTTGTGGCCTAGCAGCAGATCGCCTCGGGGGCTGGGCAGTAGCTCTGGCCGCACCTCCAGGGCTGGGCGGCCTCTTCAGGCCAGAGGAGGTCTCTGGCCTCGTGTCGGCCGCAGGCCCCAGCCCTGGGTCCCCAAGGCTGCTCGCCGGGCAGCGGCTCGTTTCCGGCACCGGGACGAGCCCAGAGCCCAGACACCACTTTCCCAGTGATATCTGCTGTTATTTGCTCCGAGCAAACCCGGGGCTCTCAGCGCTCCCGCCTGATGGATGCAAATGTAAATGTGCACTTATTTAATTGGATCAGGCCCCAAGATAAAAGAGATAAACGGCTCCCCGTTTGCTTATTTTCCGAGGCAGGCAGCGCCTCGTGGAGGGGAAGCTAATGAAGGAGCAGCATGGCGCTCGGCACTCGAGTACTCCCCAGCCGTGGCGCGCTGGCCGGCCGGTTCCGCGTGGGCTGCGCGACTCTTTGTCGACCTGCTTTGCACTGGCCCTACACTCCAGATAGGGTCCCCGCGGGACCTTCTGTGCGCCAGGCTGGGAAAGCGAGAAGGCGCGGTGTTGGCATCGCGCTTGCAAATACCCCACTTCGCCCCAACTTTCTCTTTTCTCCACCTAGGTTTGTACCCCTCTCCTTTCTTACCCAAGTCCCCATGCTTGGGTCATACTGGCTGGGCCCATTCGATAGAAAATCCTTCCCATCTTCTTTCCCAGGCGTCTTCTTAATTCCCCAGGCGTCGTCTTCCCCCCCAATTGGAGGTTTCAGAAAAAGATGAGAAGGCCATGAAAAAGACCAGTTGCGACCCTCCAACTCCCAAGGTCCTGTGGAGCCGCCCTCGAGAAGGAAGGACCCCCTTCTCTGTTCCCACATGGCCCTCTTTTGGAGCATTCAGAATTAGCTGGAAGACACGGATTAACCCCTTTTCTCCCAAATAATGTACAAACACAATGCACAGAGCACTTAAGTCATTGCAAGGGGTCGTGGAACCCCGAAAAACAGACATTAGGAGAAAGGGGTGTCTGGCTTTTGCCTCCCTGGGACGGGAGTTCGAACCTCAAGGCCAGTGCATCTTCCTTCGCGGCAAGTTTGTTTTCCAATTTGGGGTCTTGGTTTTTCCTCCCCGCAGTTTCTCTCCGGTTCAGAAGGGCTGCGGAGGAGTTCGGGGTGGGTTAGGGAGAGAGACCCGATGAGACAGCCTGCCGAGAATGAGTGCACAGCAATCGGGGGTGAGGGGCGCCCTAGGCTGAGACACTGTGGGCTGGGAGGGCTGGACTGGCAAGGTTGGGAAGCGCTGGGTGGGAGGAGGCCTGGCCGGGCAGTGCGTCCCGGCCACGCCCCGTCCCCACCGCGCTGATGGATCGGCTTGTCAGGAGAGCTGTGTGCGCCGAGCCCATCAGAAAGTACTTACCTCGCTAAACTAAAATTACTGTCTTTTCAGGGGCTAATTTGTGTAACTCCCATGGAGGGGCTTGGAGGGGGTTTGATGAGGCATAAAATGATGATTAATGAATTTATTGGCCGCTGCTCATCAAACAAGGACTGGAGAGTTCCCGTCTGCACCGGCGGCCCGGCGGCGGCGCTCAGCACAACTGGGGTTCAGCTTCCAGGGGCTCAGCGCCTGCTCGGGTTTCCCCAAGTGCTCAGTCCTGAGTCCTCAGCTGCTTCCCGCTGGCAGTTCGCCCCGCAACCCCAACCTAGTTTGGCGCACAGGCTCTAGCTGCGGCCATCTCCCCGTGCGGACCAGCTGCCCAGGCCTGGGGAGGGTCGGCTGCAGGCCCGTTGGGGCAATGGCCTCTCCAGGACTGAATGTGACTGTGGCACCGGAGGCAGCCTGGAGCTCGGGACTTGAGTTGTCTTCCAGAGATGTTATAGCTTACTGGGTTGGTGCTTGGGCTTTGGCGGCTCCGCCCTACCTCTGCAACTTACTAGCTATGTGTCCTTGGACAGATCCCATACCCAATCTGAGCCTCGGTATGCTCACCTGTGAAATGGGGCTTTACCACTCCTGGCTTTGTGAGGATTCGGGGGCATGGCACATAGCTATCCTTCAATACAGCTATTAAAAGTCGTGCTATTTTAAGACTTGAGTTCACTGGAGATGCTAGCTAAGGCCTGAGGGTAGACAAGTTGGGAGACAGAGGCTTGGGTTGGGACTTGAGGGAGAGAGTCCTGCCTGAATGACTGATCTTTCTCAGGACTTCCCTCCACCTCCCCACCTTTCCTGGCTGGGGCTTGATGGTCCGGACAGCGAGGGAGCCTGGAAGGCAGTTAGATCAGGGAGTGACCTACTCAGAGTTGAGCTTTCTGGAGTTGACTGGAGCTGCCACGTGGCTTGTTTACATGGCAGAATCTACTTTCAGGTTAGTCTGCTGGATAGTTCAGAACTTCTTCTCATAACCCACGCTTTGTCTGCAGGCTCCTGTCTTTTGGAATCTGTCCATGAGGACCTCGGGGCTATTTCTGCTGGTTTTAATCTAGAATCTGCAGCCCATGAACTTATAATTTCAACTTGGATTCTTTTCTCTGATTGCATCACCTCCCCTGCCTACCTCACACCACCTCACCCTGTCCATCCCAAATCTCCCAATAGCGGGCTTCTCCCTTGCCTTCCCAGGATATCCTGTGTTCCTGCAACAGAAGGCGGGGAAAGACCTTGACATTGACCTTTCTAGTGGAATGCCTATCCTAGTCTCTGTGTTAGTGTAGACCCACTTAAATGGTTCCCTTCCCTTCCTCTAACCACCGTCAATTAAGCACCTGTAATATACCAGATGCACCATTGTAGTCATTGATAATGCAGCGATGAACAAAGCAAAGTCCCTGCCTTCCTAGAGCTTACACTTTAGAGAATACGACAGAAAATAAACAAATGAGTGAGACATTGATTTATTACCATGTCCAGGTGATGAGAGTTATGAGAAAAATTTAGTAGGGTAAAGGGTTACTGAGGGCAGTCTGGGAAGCTTCCCTTAGGAAGCTCTCCTGGAAGAAGTTAGGGAATAGGGCATGCAGATATTTGCAGGAAGAGAGTACCAGGCAGAAGGAAGGGCAAATGCGAGGATCCTGCAGTGGGAGCAGGTTTGAGCAGCAAGGAGACCTTTGTAGAAGGGAAAGAAGCCTAGGCAAAGCCTAGATGAGGTTATATGTAGGTCCTGGTGGGATATTTAGGGTTTATGAGAGAGGGAGAAAAGGAGGAAGTTTGGGAGGATTTTGAAGGGAGAAACAAGATCTAATTTATGTTTTAAATGCATCCCCTGGGTGTGAGGAGCTGAAGGTCTGGGAGGGCAAGAGTGCAAGTAGGGAGCAATTAGGAGGCCCATGGAGAATTCAAGGGAAGGAGATGTTGCTTTGTACTAACCACTACTTGGTAGTACCCAGAGAGGCGGGGAGAAGGGCTCAGGTTTGGGCTATCTTTTGAAGGCAGAGTCAACAGGCTTTACCCATGACAGAGTGTATGTGGGCAAAGAGAGAAGAGCTGGAAATGCAGGATGCCTCCAAGGATTTGGGCCTGAGTCCCCAGGAGAATAGGGGGTGTCATTTGCTGAGATGCCCAATATTAAGGGAGGTGCAGGGATCTTTTTTTCCCCAGAAAGAGGGTAAGTAAATTACTCTTTGCCATGACCCGCAAGTCACTGGGCCCGAAGGAGCTGCTTTTGTGGACACGTGAGGCATCTAGTGGCAAAGCACTCAAATGCCCATGACAGATGCACATGGCCAGGAAAACGCGACAGATACTCTCTTGAAACCATAGACCTTACAGTGCTTAGACTGCATCTCCCATTTCTTTTCTCTTTTTTTCTTTAAAAAATTATCTATCTATCTATCTATCATCTATCTATCTATCTATCTATCTATCTATCTATCTATCTATCTGATGTTTCACTATGTTGCTCAGGCTGGTCTTGAACACCTGAACTCAAGCAATCCTCCTGCCCCAGTCTCTCAAAGTGCTGGGATTACAGGCGTGAGCCACTGCCCCCCAACTCCCCATTTATTTCTTTTCTTTTTTCCTTACCAGTGGAGAAACTGAGGCTCGGGAAGTGAAAATGACTTCTCCAAGCTCATGCCATGTGTTTAGAGACAGGGATGGATCCCAAACTCAAATCTCTTAACTCCCAGGCCTATATTCATCCCTGCCTCAGCCAAGCTAAGTTCTCTGGGATATCTGTATTTTAACAGAGAACTCCTGGAAACAAAATGCTTTAACAGAGAGGAATGAATTTATAATGGCAGAATCTCAGACACCATGACAGGCTGTCAAGGGAGATATATTTAGGCTGGGCCAGGAAACATCTTAGCCCTCCTCAGACACTGCTGGAGGACGACTGCCTCCTCAGGACTCCGTGTGTGAAGTACAGATGAGGAAAGAGCTCGGGATGTGCCGTCTCTCCCAGAGACTCAACAACAAGGAGGAACTGGGGCCGTTTCGCCTGCCAGGGAGTGTTTTCTTTCCTAAACAATTGCTGTTTGAAAGGATTTACTCATTTTTCCTGTTTGAAGTGACATCTGCCCTCCCACAATTATCTCACATGATGCCAGCAAAAATTAATGTTTCTTTGCCCATCATTTCACAGCAACTCCTATCAAAGACAGATTGGAGTTGGGGGTCAGGCCCCCCATCATGGGTCCTTCGTGCATTTATTTTGATTTTTTTTTTTTTTGACATTTCAGCTTGACTTTTTTTTTTCCAATCCTTTATTTGACTTGGGGATTTTTTTTTTTTTCTGTAAATATTCGGTAGCTTTCTCCCCAAGGGAACCTGCAGGCCCTTAGGAACAGCATCTCAACATCTTTCAAGCAGAGTGAGACATCTGTTATCCCTAGATTTCAAATCCCCTCACCATTCCAGAATGTTCCAGACACCTTCCCAGCTAACATGGTTTGACATCAGACACCACATAGTTGTTTTTGAGACTTTTTTTTAGATCCAAACCACAAGACTTGTTTGTTTGTTTGTTTTGTTTGCCCTCTATTTGTATCCAGTATATAAGCCCAAAGCCTGTGTAATACGTGTCTTTTTTTTCCCAAATACTCATCTGTGCAAAGATATTCACTGGCCTCTGAGGACTAATTCTCCTGGATCACATAATGGAGAAGATTAGTGGCAACGTGGAGAAAAGGGCTTATTTGGAATAAATGCCATCTCTTTGCTCTCATGAAAAGTGTGGCAGAAAAGTCGTTGGCCTGGTTTATTTTGGTTAGTGGAGTTATTTTTCTTTCTGGGTTTTTTTCTTTTTAATTTCACCTTTCAATCTGGCTAAGGCCTGACAAGTTCTAGAGCATGGAAGTTCTAGTTGTATATCTCCAACTAGGCCTTCATAGGGCTGGAGACTAGAAGGAACCAAAGCCCTGTACTCTGCTCTTCAGATTCACTCATTCCAGGGCTGGAATGAATGTAATTTCTGTTGTGATTGCTATTTGCAAAATAATTTCCTTCCAATTTTTTCATCACTCACTTACTTAGAAAGGAGTATCTATAATGCTACTGAAGCTGAAACAGAAGCAAGTTATTAAAAAACAAAATTAATTCAATGAAATTCTTGTCCCCAGGGGTTTGAAAGTGACTGATGCTTCTCAGGATCTCTGGTTGCTTCTAGAGGCTTCCCCCAACCCTGTTCTTTCTTCTTTGCAGGCTGCCCTCAAAGTTATATGGGCTACATGAATATCTCTTCATCCTCACCTAAAATCATGGTATGTCTTTCCAGAGATGTGCTTATCGCACTTTGGAAAATAGCAACTGCTTATTTCAAGTTATGGAAACTGAAGTCCTGAGAGGTGAAGCAGCTCCCTCGAGATCAGTGAGCTGGTTGGGGACAGAGCCCGAGGTGTCTGCCTCCCCTTCCCCACCCTGCTCCCCCTACTTCCTCACCAGTTCCCTCTGAGAGCTCTTTCTTATCAACTCCCTTGCACTTGACTCCTTCTCTCGAATGTGCTTCTAGGGCAGCAGGACTCAAACGGGAGGGGCCTTGCAAACCCCTGAGATTTCAATGCCTCTGTTCCACTGGTCCTTCAACACCTGAACCCTTTTTTTCCTGTTTATGGGTCACTCTTTGGGGGTGAAAAACCAAGACCAACAACTAAATATGCTCTTTGACATTATAAAAATACCCTGGTCCTTCTTTTCTTCTGCAGAGACAGGAGAGGTGGCCAGTGTCTGCACCTGTGAGAAAGCCCAGCGGGGCAGTGGCGGTGGGCCGGGGGGGGGGGAGTTGGGGTTCTCAGGTAATATCACAACGAAAAGGTAGATGTCGTCTTCCATCCAGAAATTTCTGCCCCAGGAGCCCCTTGTGTCCTCTTTCTCCAGTTGCTCACAAATGGGGATTTGTCATCCCAGTCCCCTCCTTCCTAAAGCCAACCACAGTGACAGGTGGTCATTATTGAGTGTCAACAAGTGGGGGCTTTGGGCTCCCTGCTGTAATGTCACTCAAAGTCAACTCCCTCTAGCTTGTACCTTTTCCCTTGTTTTCTCCTGAGGTTGGGGATCAGGAGATCCCCAAGGATGATGATTAAAGTGGGATCAAAACACCCTTCTCTGTTTGTCAACAGCAGGGTAAAATTAAGATTTCCTAGAGAAAGTGAGTTTCAGCTTGACATTGAAGGAGGTGGGATATTCGATGGATGTAGGGGTTCTAGGGAGGGCAGTCAACACAAAAGCAAGGTAGCTGCACTGGGAAATGTGTGTGTATATGTTGTGTGTGTGTGTGTGCATGCATGTGTGTGTCTGTGTGTCAAAGGTAACAAGTGCAAGTGGAATAGACTTGCTCAAGATGCAGAAGTGGGTTTGATAGGAGAGATCCAGAATACATCAGAGCTGGAGTGAGAGGTCCACTCCAGAGAGGTCCTCCCCTACCTGCCCTGGAAGGTCAGCCATGCCCTTCAGGGCTGCTACTGCCCACCTGGCTTAGCACCCAGCCTGCCTGTCACCCTTGCTCTAAGCCACACATCGACTAGCTGAATATATACAGGTTGGGCATCCATAACCTGGAAATCCAAAATCCAGAATGCTCCAAATTTCAAAACGTTTTGAGTGCTTTCATGATACTGGAAGTGAAACATTTCACACCTGACCTCATGAGACAGCTCACAGTCAAAATGCAGGTCAACCACACGGTGTATTCAGTGTCCCCAAGGGAAAAATAAAATTACCTTCAGGATAGGTGTATAAGGCGTATATCAAACATAAGTGGATTACATGTTTAGATGTGGGTCCCATCCTCAAGATATCTCATGTATTTTCTAATATTCCAAAAGCCCCCCAGAAAATGCAAAATACAAAACTCTTCTGGTCTCAAGCATTTCGAATAAGGGATACTCAACCTGTATCTCCAAGTAGAAGGACAACATGCAACTCAAATTCAAAATGCCCCAAACTGCAGTTACACCCTCCCCTTTCAGCTTCATATCAGCTTCTCCCTCTTCTTGCGCCCTATCACCCAGTGGAGGGAATGTGGAAACCTCCTGGCACCTCTCTTTCCCTCCCTCCCATACGCTAGTCGGTGCCTTTGTCCTCTGTTGCACAGACTGTCACATATCTCTGGAGAATCTCCCTGCCCCAATCATCTTTGTAGCACCTACACCAAGCCCAAAGCCTGGTGTGTCCTGGGTATTCAAAAAATCCTGGATGGGACTGAAAACAAAGGAATGGATTCTAAGCCAATGTATTTGTACTTTCTTATATAATTTCCCTATGAATTTTGAATGTGAACTGGTGTCAGACAGATGTAGGTTCAAATCCTGATGGCCCTTTGTTATTTGGAATATATTAGTGACTAGATTTGATGCCCACGGAATTTAGACAGAGACACCCAGGACCCACGGGGAGTGAGACAGTGAGCTCCAGAGTGTGTCTGCCTGTGTTCCATTCAGATCTGTGACATTTGCCAGCTGTGGAACCCCAGGTAAGTTCTTTCACCCCTCTGAGCCTCAGTGTCCTCATCTGCAAGATGGAGATAATAACAATATTCAGCTCAGAGGGCAAATGAGATAATGCCTGCGAAGCCCACCAAAGCACATGGTCAACAATTAATAAATGGAAGCTGGACCAGGCAGGATGGCTCATGTCTGTAATTCCAGTACCTTGGAAGGTTGAGGTGGGTGGATGGCTTGAGCCCAGGAGTTTGAGATCAGCCTGGGCAACATGATGAGACCTCATTTCTACTAAAAATACAAAAATTATCAGGGTGGTGGTGCACACCTGTAATTCCAGCCACTTAAGAGGCTGAGGCAAGAGAATCGCTTGAACCAGGGAGGCAGAGGTTGCAGTGAGCCGAGACCACACCATTGCACTCCAGCCTGGGCCACAGAGCGAGACTCTGTCTCAAAACAAAACACAAAAAAACAAAAAACCAACAATAAACAAACAAAATAAATGGAAGCTGTAGCCATTATTACTCGGCAAATATTGCTTCATGTTATTGAAGATGACTTTATCTGAGAATTTCTAAAATTGTGTAGTGTGTTTTCTTCACTTCTTAACTGCTTCACATCTTTTTGCTGACCAGCATTGTTTAAGGTGTCTAGAGTTAAAAAAAAAAAAAAAAAAAAAAAGCTTATTTTAAGAATCACTCCTCGGAACATTATTTAATTACTTAAACTTGCTGCTGACTCATCTGTCCCTTGGTAACTGAGTCTTTCTTTACCAATAACTTTAATTATATCAATCACTCATTTCAAAAATCGCTGAATAATGAAAACTCCTAGAGGTGACACCATGGACTTCTGTCACACAAGCAGGGACTTGTAGAGGGAGGACAGGTTTTTCTTTTCTATTTTTTAATAGCATTCAGTACTTCAAACAGGGAAAATACATTCAATCTTCACGATTTACTTTCTGTATGTCTATCTATAATTAGCAATCTTCATAGCAGGGGAAAACGACAACTCATAACTTCTTGAACTGAATTGAATTTGTTTCATCTTCTGACATTTCTGAGTCACAAAGCCCAAGTCTTTGCCTCTAGGGTAAAATAAATGTTTGATAATTCTAGCACCAATGCCTTTGCTAAAAGCTGCTAATTACATAGTTCATGATTTAACATATTACCTAAACAATTATCTTGTCATTAATAATAATAGCTACCTTATTAAGCTCTTAGTATATGCCAGTTATTGCATTAAAACTTTTTATATACATGATCTCAGCAGAATCTCATCAAACCCTACAGAATAGGTGCAATTATTATCCCTATTTCACAGATGAAGAAACTAAGATGCTGCAAGATTAACTTGCCTACATAGGTATCAAAGTAAGAGGTGTGCCTAGGAATGTCTGTCTGTCTTTCTGTACCTAGACAGAACGAGGAGAGAGCTCGTGGCTGTTCTTTGCTGCTCTAGGCATTAAATGCTTTTCTGGCTATTCATGGCTCAGTTCTGCTGCGAGTCAAATAAAGTATTTGGCTATTTGCTGAGCCTGAAATGTTACCAGACTGCAGGGAAGCAGTAATATTCAGTGTGGTGAGAGGAATAGGTGGATGCCCAGGCTGGCCATCTCACAAAGCACACAGTCTTTCTTTCTCCTCTCCAAGCCCTTGTCCCCTGGCTCCTGGACTGTGACATCAGTCTCCTAATAGGTCTCTGTGACTCCAGACTCTCCTTGCATCTTTTCATCTGCATATTCTTCCCTTATTAGCTGGGAGAGAATGGAGCTATGGAAGGTTGTAGAGCAGGAGAGTGACAAAATCAAAGCTGCACTTCAAAAAGAGTAAAGTCAGGCTGGGCACAGTGGCTCACACTTCTAAGCCCAGCAATTTGGAAAGCCAAGGTGGGAAGATCACTTGAGGTCAGGAGTTCAAGATCAGCCTAGCCAATAGGGTGAAACCCCATTGCTACAAAAAATAAATAAATAAGTACAAAAGTTAGTTGGGCGTGGTGGCAGGTGCCTGTAATCCTAGCTACTTGGGAGGCTGAGGTGGGAGAATCTGTTGAACCTGGGAGGTGGAGGTTGCAGTGGGCCCAGATCATTCCACTGCATTCCAGCCTGGGTCACAGAGTGAGACCTTGTCTCAAAAAGCAAAAACAAAACAAAATAAAACAAAAGGAGTAAAGTCTCAGCTCCCAGATCTGTCATTCAAAGCCCCTCTTTAGTCTGACCCTACTCTTCTTGTAGCCTCATGTCCCAAGACTCTTCATGGATATCTTGTGCTGAACAATCACCACCCATACCCTTTTCCCAGGTTGTTCCTCTGCTTCAATGCCCTCCATCCAGGTCACCTGTCTAAATTCACCTTCCCTCTCGAGACTCAGCTTAAGCCCTCCTAGAGATCTTCCTCAGTGGTGCTAGCCCATGGCGCTTCTGCTGAGCCCAAGGCAGTGGAGTTTACAAGCTCTGGGGTCAGGAGAATCTGGTTTTGCATCTCATCTGTGCCACGTATCAGCTGTGTGACCTTGGGTAAGGGCTCAACCTCTCAAAGTCTCAATTCCACAATAGTAAAGATGTGAATCTCTGTGTCATGGAGCTGTTAGGATGAGTGTGGGCCTTTCTGGGGAGTGTCTTAGGAACTCACTTGTTCTAACACTGCCTATGAAGCCAGGTATGTTCGTTGGCCACATATTGAGTGCCCAGCTGGAAGACTGGAAACAAGATGATTCCAAAATGCACTCATTCTGAGCTCTGTCTGGGATGGCTACTGTGATCTTTTCATGTATGTTCTCTTGAATACATAGATCTGGCTCTGGACTCTCCTGGTCTGTTTGTCCTGAGTCAGCACCATACTGTTTGTCTTACTATGGCTTTGTAATATGCTTTAATATATGGTAGGGCAGTCCTTATATTTTGCTTTTCTTGATCAAAACTATTTGACTTGATTATTTGGAGACATTTATTCTTCCACATAAACTTCAAGATGAGTTTATTGAGTGTTTAAATCATTATATTTGTACCTTTTCTGTGCCTGACACAAAGTTTTAGCTTCAAGACTCATCCAGGTGATTCTCTGAGGACACAGGTTGAGAAAATAACAAAATATATGCCAATGTTCTGTCAGGGCTTATCTTGTGCACCCTGATAGTTCTCAGGTGAACCCAAGTGCCCAGGGGCCTTGCCTTGGGTGAATGAAGGAGGAAGAGCAAAGGCCCCTTGTAGCTCTGAGGCAGGGGGATGGAGGAGTGCATGCTCTGGTCCTGGAAGGAGCACTCTTCTGTGCCTGCTGCTCTGGGCAGGGTGCGGAGCTGGCTGCCTGAGGACTTGGGGCTTCTAGTGCACCCATATCCAATGAAGGTTTCCTTACCTCAATCAGGGTTCCCTTAAATACCCCTAGCCCAGTCTTGACTCTTTCCTCTCAAAAATCACAAGCACCAGAGGTCCACGTCATATGGTGACTAACAGCATGGGCCCCAGAGTCAGGCTGCCTGGGTTCCTGTCCCTTCATGATGGACCCTGCTTCACCCATGCCCCCCCACCCCTGCCAACCCAGCTCATAGCAAGTGGCAGCACAGCCATCTAAAAACTGGGGAGTCAACCAGCTTTTCTCATTTTCTCCAAATTGTCACATCCAGTTACCAAATCTGGTTGATTCGACGTCCTCGACTTTTTGCTTGAATCTCTCTTGCTCTCCATTCCCATGGCCACCACTAATCCAGGCCATGGTCACCTCTCACCTCCTCATTGGCCTCCCAGCTCAGTACTGCTCCCTGAAGCTGAAATTCCCCACCAAGGATGAGCTGCAGATGTAGTGATGTGATTCCCCTGCGTAGGATAGTCAATGGCTCCCTATTGCCCTCATACAAGGCCCAGAGACTCCTAAGTATGATGCTGCTTCAAACTTTAAGCTCTCAACCTATAAAACAGTTTGCCATATCTGTACACTACCTTGCCTCTGAGCCTCTGCACACACCGTTTCCTTTGCTTGGCATGCTCCATCTTTCCTCCTCTGCCCCTACCTTCCTAAAGTCAGCCCCTGCATAGTGAAAGATCTGTACTTGAAGCCTCCCCTCCCTTAGTGTCCTGCCCCTCTCTGGGCTAAACATATAAAATAAGGGATAAGCATGAGTTAAAACCCCACCTCTATCCTTGACTAGCTGCGTGCTCTTGGATACTTACCTCAGAGATTCAGTTTCTCCATCTGTCAAATGGGGCACAATCATAATGTTAGGAATCCATTCCAGGCAGACACTTTAAAAGTCAGTGTCTGCTTCCCTGGCTTATAGGATTGTTGTGAGAATTAAAGGAGATTGCTGCAGGCAAACTTTCTAGGCCTGTGGATTGTTGCAGGCAAACTTTCTAAACCAATGCATAAGGCTAAGTCCTTCCCTAAGGAGCTTTCATTGAGATCAGACTTACAGCACAATGGTTAATAGCTTCTTGAGAAACATTTTTTTTTTCCTTTTTGTTCCCCAAGGGGATCCCAGTCTTGTTTAGGTTGGCAGTATGCCCTGCCCTAGGGAATGAACCGATTATATCTAGGCCTGTTGTAAAAATTCCATTTCCCCTTTGCATGATGCTCACTTTTCCAGCCTTCCTTGCAGCTAGGTTGTCATGTGACCAGTTCTGGCCAATGCGACATAAGAATAAATCTACCAACCTTTCTGAATCCCAGCCTTTTATTTTATAAAAACAAAGTGTAGTGATGTTTAATCTCTCCCTTTCTTTTCTCTTTTTTGAGATGGAGTCTTGCTCTGTTGCCCAGGAAGGAGTGCTGTGGCACTATCTCAGCTCACTGCAACCTCCACCTCCCAGGTTCAAGTGATTCTCCTGCCTTGGCCTCCTGAGTAGCTGGGATTAGAGGCATGTGCCACCATACCCGGCTAATTTTTGTATTTTTAGTAGAGACGAGGGTACATCATGTTGGCCTGGCTCATCTCAAACTCCTGACCTCAAGTGGTCCAACCACTTTGGCCTCTCAAAATGCTGGGATTACAGGCATGAGCTATCGAGCCCAGCCTTTTTTTCATTTTAAAGCAGAAGATCCTCTCTTTTTTTGTTCCAAATAAATCTTACATGGAATCCTAATATATATAACTAACAAAGCACAATTGTTCTAATTGAAATGGAGATTGGAGGATGCAGGAGCCCCCTCCCAGCCTTTCTGGGCAGTACCTGGAGATGTCTATAAAACAACACTTGGAAATCCTCTGGGTTGGAGTCTCTGTATTCTGTAGGGGATGTGTGTTATCTTGTTTAATTTTTGGGACACCCAGATTCCATTCCTGAATTCTGACTTTCTCCCTGAGAACCACCATTCCATTCTCCCAGGTCCCTATGCTTTTGATAACTTAATTCAATTTCATTACAAGGCTAGGCATGTGATTTAGGGATGCCCAACATTTCATCCCACTGGACACAGTGACTGGTTCAGGAATGTGAACATTCCAGTGAGATGAGAATTTAGCCCAGTGAGATGAGATCTAGGATTTTCATTAAAATTGAAGAGAGGTGGAGTTTTTTCCCCCCCATTAAGCTTGAACCCTGGGACTACGAAACCTGAAAATAAAGTCTACATGGAAGCAAACAGAGCTGAAAGATGAAAAGAGACCAGATCTCAGAGGTGTTAAGCCATTGGATTAAGATTTGCCTGAAGACAAATGGATCTGCCACTGGACCTTTGGTTTTGTGAGCCAATATTTTCTTTTATTTAAGTAGCTAGAGTTTCACCTTCTATTATTTGCAACCTAGAGTCCTAACTAGTACAGATTCCTTCCAGATCCAGAATCCTGGGATCCTTGGAGAGGCAGATATTGGGGCTGTTCACCAGATTTCCACTTTTTCTCCTCTTGGGCACATGGTGGGATTGCATTTCCTCACTCATTGTGAGTGAGGCATGACATATGACTATAGTGTATGACTTTTTTTTTTGTCAACAAAATGTGAGTAGAAGTGATATGTGTCACTTCCAGCTGGGCTCTGTAAAGTCAGTGCATGATTCACTTCTCTCTCTTTCCTTCCAATTATAATGCTCCAGATGTTGGAGACTCCATCAGCCTGGATCTCAGACTGAAGACAACAAGGAGTACAGATCTCTGCTGACCCTTGATTTTGATGGACTTGAACTGTGAACAAGAAATAAACTCTTGTCATTTTAAGCCATTGAGATACTGGATCAGTTGCTAGAACAGCATACCTTAGCCTACCCTGAATGATAAATGAAGAATTCTTCTTCACTTCCTACTCCTTCTCTTCTCCTTCTTTTTCCCTTCCTCCTCCTCTTCTTCTCTTCCTCTTTCCTTCCCTTCTCCATCTCTTTCTCTCTTCTTGAAGCCTTGGTCTGGCCAAGCAGTCTTATAATTCTATTCTTAACTTTCATTCTGTCAACAGACCATTAAAAGGGTTCCATGATTGCTCTTCTGCAGCCTTCCCAGTGACATTCAAGTGAACACTGGCAGGAGATAACCAGTTTACCCCAACAAAGTCATGCTCATGGCATTCCCACCAGTGCCCATCAATTACAGCTGTCAGTCATTCATTCTTTCTGGTATGGGTCTCAGCAGGGGCCAACTTCCTGATCATATTGTTGGAGACACAGTGCTCTGAGTTCTGGAATAAAACTTCTTTAGAAATTCCCATTCATTATCTTATGAAAGTTAACAAGGTTCTGAAATTTGTAGCATGGTATTCATAATATAATGCTTTTCCAAGATAAAAAATGGACAGACCAGGCATGGTGGATCACGCCTGTAATCCAGTTCTTTGGGAGGCCAAGGTGGGAGGATTGATTGAGCCCAGGACTTCAGGACCAGCCTGGGCAACATAGGGAGACCTCGTCTCTACATAAAATTTAAAAATTAGTTGGGCACGGTGGTGCACACCTGTAATCTCAGCTACTCGGGAGGCTGAGGTAGGAGAATCATTGGACCTGGTAGTTGAGGCTACAGTGAGTCGTGAACTTAGCACTGTACTCCAGCCTGGGCAACACAGTGAGACCCTGTCTCAACAACAACAACAACAACAACAACAACAACAACACAGTGGGCAATTAAAAAAATTATATGCATCAGCTTTAGTTGTTAATAATTGATTTTTAGGACTGATCAGTTAATTAAGCCAATGCACAAGATTCTGTGTCTTGTGGGGGGGGGGGAGGTTTGGAAATGACTAAGTTATTTTGAATGAAAAGTAGAAATCATTCCTGAAGCTTAAGTGCAATTATTATCGTTAACATATGAGACACTGTGTAGCTCAAGGGCCTCAGGCGCATCTGCTAATGGGGGCCAGACAGACCATGGCAGTTATGAGAGCAGGCCAATGGGAGTGGTGGGGACCATGGGGAACTCCACAGGGATACCTCTTCTACATTCAGATCCGGCTGACTGTCCCCATGTGGGAATGTAGGCAGAATGTTGCTAGTTCTTCCATTTGTTTTTTTTTTTTCCTTTTCAGGAGATTTGAAATCCATCCAGTTGTCAACTAGATTTTTTTCTAAAATACTGAAAAGTTCAAACTTTGTTGGCGACCACGGGTAGAATGTTTGATAGTGTATAACACAAGGTCACTCTTATTATCTCTTACCATTCTACATTGTCTCCATTCTATAGATTAGGAAACCAAGGCTCAGGAAGGTGCAGTGACTCCCCCAGATGGGCATAGCCAGGTTCTGAAACTTGAACCTATTCTCTTTGGCTCCAAGTCAGGTGCTTTCCCTTCCTCCTCTATCATAGCTGTCTCCTCATAGCTGAATATGTAATGGAGAGACTGACTGTACACCAAAGACTCACGCTTCCATTTCCATAGCACAGGTGGTGAGTGGGAAGTGGCTACCAGCCAGAGACGGCAATTCCCAGCCTGTCTTCTTTTTTTTAATTTTTATTGTTTTCTTTTATTTTTAAATTTTTCTGCAGCCTCTCTTCTAGATCAAGTCATGTGACAGGTTCTTGCCAATGACAGGAAGTGATATGTGTTATTTCCAGGCAATAGCAATTAAGAAATGGGTGCGTCTTCTCCACCCTCTCCCCTCCCACAGCGTGCTGCAGAGGAGCACAGCAACTTTGGAAACCATGTGTTGAAGATGAAAGGACCACAAGATGGAATACATCCGGGTTCCTGATGTATTTTGTTCCAAACACATCATTTGGAGGAAAGCCAACTCCAATGCATAACGCTCATTTTGGACTTGATAAACTTGCATTGTCTTTAAGTCATTTTATATTTTTGGTTTTGTTATAGCAATTAGCATTACCTCCACCTGATACAAATATGAATGGACTTTAAAATATTTTTCCTTTTCCCTTTCCATATTAACAGGAGGAATTCATAATGGACAGGGGCATCCACTTGAATCCAGTAGGTCTTGGATGAGAAAATGACTCCAATTAGGTTTGGTTTCTGGGGACGGGAGTGTAGTGGCCCTGGGTGTCCCAGTGTCACTGCCTCTTGACCCTCTGCTGCCTTCCCAAACTGGCTTTAAAGTGGGCCTCATTCACGCATTAGCGTGGGGTGAACATGTTATTATTGCTCCCTTCTGGGGGAAGACAACAGACAAAACAAGCACTCGGCCTGTCTGGGCCACACACCCTCAACCAAGATAGGAGTCAACATGTTTGGGAACATCAAAGACAGTGTGGTATCCTAGGCATAAGGAGATTAACATTTACAAAGGTTTGCCCCTCGGCCTAGTCCCAGGAATCCATCAGACAGAGCCAGAAGGGACAATTAACATCACCCATCCACACTGGGTTCTTCTGGCATCTCAGAAGATTTTCTTTTGCGCTTTTTGCTAGATTTGAGACGGAGGAGGCGAAGTCTAGTCTCATATTTGAGCAAGAACCCTCTGCAGCCAAAAGAGATGTTAAAACGTGCTGGGCATGACAGCAGAGATGTGAAGTCCTGTGGGAGAATTCAGCCCTACTAAGTACTGTGTGCTGGCACTCATAAGGAGAGAGTTTTTACCCAGAAAGTCAGTACCCTCCTAAGCCAGCCAGTCAGTACAAAGGGACTGAGGTGGGCTGTGTGGACGGAGGAGAAGTGAAGCACTGGTTTGCCTCTTTGAAGCAAGAGGTCAAGAATATCCTAACATGCTCCAAGCACCAGCCACAGTAGGCAATAGATGGGGACCTAGATCCCTTACAGCTGTTGGAAACTATAACCTATTCAAAGATAATTGGCAATTAGTTAAACAACTCCTGTTTAAAGCACTCCTCCTCCCCACCCTTAAAGACAGCTGTGTTTAAAAAGGGACGGGGAGAGACTTCTTAGAAAATGTGGAAACCTAAACTTCAAGTCAACAAAAAATGTAACAGAGCTCTGGGTATCAATGAGTCAGAGAATTAAAACTATGTCCAGGCAATAGAACATCCTCCTAAGATCTATTGCTCCATTTTTCTCTTGCAGTACAACTTAGCGGCCAAGAGCACAAACTTGAGGGTCAGAAAGGCCTGGGTTTGAGGACCTACTCTGCCACTTACAAGCTGTGGGAACTTGAGCAAGTTGCTAAAACTCTGTAAGCCCCAATTTTTTCGTCTGTAAAATGGGTATGATAGTAATCATACTATGAAGATTAAATGAGATGGTGCCTGGCACAGAGTCAGGACTCAGACGTGTCAGCTCTTAGGCATTCAGGCTTATTCAAACCCAAATTCCTTAGCACGGTGTTCAAGCCCTTCTACAGTTTATCTCTAATCAACTCTTCCTAACTCTGCCCAATTCATGTCCCCTATTATCTAGCCAAAAAGAACCAACCCACTAGGCTTTAGTTTCCTCCTCTATGAAAAGAGATCAATGAATTGGATTCTCTCTAAGGATTCTACCAATCCTACTCTTCTAGGCCTTGGAAAACTTCTACCCCATGGCTTTGACCACACTGTTCCCTCTGCCTAGGACTCCTTTCTTCTCATCTCTATTTGTCAGTCTTAAAGTTGTCAATTGGTGGCCTTATTTTGGTCCTATATTGTATTTTTCTTTTCTTTCTTTTTTTTTTTGAGACAAAGTCTTGCTCTGTCGCCCAGGCTGGAGTGCAGTGGTGTGATCTTGATTCACTGCAACCTCCGCCTCCCGGGTTCATGCAATTCCTGACTCATCCTCCCAAGTAGCTGGGATTACAGGTGGCTGCCACCACACCTGCCTATTTTTTTTTTTTTTTTTTGTATTTTTAGTAGAGATGAGATTTCGCCACTTGGCCAGGCTAGTCTCAAACTCCTGACCTCAGGTGATCTGCCCTCCTCAGCCTCCCGAAGTGCAGGGATTACAGGCATGAGCCACTATCCCTGGCCCTGTACTGTATTTTTTAAAAGCAGAAAATATTACATTTTTTTTATTTTCAACTTTTTAAATTATTATTTTACTATTCTCATTTTGAGACAGAGGCTTACTCTGTTGCCCAGGCTTCAGTGCAGTGGCACCATCATGGCTCACTGTAGCCTCAAACTCTAGGCTCAAGGGATCCTCCTGCCTCAGCCTCTTGAGTAGCTGGCATGTGCCCCCATGCCCAGCTAATTTTTTGGTAGAGTCTGTGTCTTGCTATGTTGCCCAGGCTGGTCTTGAACTCCTGGCTTCGAGGGATCCTCCCACCTCAGCCTTCCAAAGTGTTAGAATTGCAGGCATGAGCCACCACATCCGGCCCCAACTTCTTTTTAAAAATCCGGCCAGGCACAATGGCTCATGCCTGTAATCCCAGCACTTTAGAGGGGAGGCCGAGGTGGGCAGATCACCTGAGGTCAGGAGTTAGAGAACAGCCTGACCAATATGGGGAATCCCTGTCTCTACTAAAAATACAAAATTCGCCGGGCATGGTGGTTCATGCCTGTAATCCCAGGTACTTGGGAGGTTGAGGCAGGAGAATAGCTTGAATCCAGTAGGCAGAGGTTGCAGTGAGCTGAGATCATGCCATTGCACTCCAGCCTGGGCAATGAGAGTGAAATTCTGTCTTTTTTTTTTTTTTAAAAAAGGAAAAAATCAGAAGACGGGGCAGTCTGGAAACTGTACGGTTGTCTGGAGATGGCTAACTGCTGCCCCCTGCAGGTGGGGCAGGTGTTCCTGGATTTTTTTTTTTTTTTTTTTTTTTTTTGTCCACCACTTATGCTTTCCTAATAGACTGATTTCCTGCCTGGGCCCAGAAGGCAATAATCCTCCTCCCTCTCCCCTTCCCCTCCTCCTCCCTTTCTTTGTCTATTCCTCTTATTCTTTTGTGTGTGCATTGGGAGGGCATTTATTATTTCTTGTTTCCTACTTTATGTTGGAATTATTGATGTTAATAGGTAGCTTCATCTTCTCCACTGGCCTGTGAGATCCTTGAGGACTGGACTCTTATTCATTCATGAAGCCCAAAGGACCTGGCCTAGAGTCTAACGGCAAAGAGGGAGTGAGCAGGGGCCCTGCATGCATGTGAATGGAATCCCTGGAGCTGTGCAGCCCAGCCCAGTGACTGAGCCAATGAGCGAGTGAATAGGTTAATGAACAATGAAGATGTGTACTTACACAGCACCTACCATGTGCCATGTACTGTACTTAGTACTTTACAGAGGGTAACTCATTATAAAATGAATGGACATAGGAATAAATATCGAATGCATGGGTCCCTGTGCTTGGTTCTCAGCTCAGGGCTGATGACCTCTTTTCTCCAGGAAATATGAATATACATTCTCTGTTCTGAGCCCCAGATGGCTTGGGAGCTCTGTCCAAGTTCTAAGCCTTGGTTTTAACAAGCTTTACTCACATCAGTGGAATAGGGATGGTGAGACTGTAATTGTCTCAACCTGATAAAGTTGCTGATTATCCAAAGAGCTGCCCCATCCCCTGGTGGAACCCAAGAACAATAGAGAGAGGTCACTATAGCTGCGATTTAGACTGGCTGCTTGCTTTCCCTTTCAATGTTGAGTCTTATTCCGTGAGAGTGATAGGACGTTCTTTGTGTTTGCACAAATGTGTGCACCAATCTGTTTCATGTATATGACATTTTAGAGCTTAGTAATTCCTAATTCATTATCTAAAAGTAGATAATGAATTAAGAAATACCTGAAGAGTAACTTATTTCTCCCTCTTCCTTACCTTCATTATAAGATGCAGAAAACACACATTACTTTATACTCATTTTACAGATGAGGAAACAGGTCAAAATGTAGAGAAAGGATTTGCTGTAGGTCTTACTGCAAGGTAGGGATTCTAACTTGCACTCTGGCTCAACTCTTTTTTGGTCTCATTGCAAAAATGTATAATACTTAAGTGGAAAAATATACCAATCCATTGGCCACCATCGTGATATCAACCGAGAGGAGGACATAGTGGTTCTGTTGACTGAGGGTGCTAGAGGCAAAGTGTAGGAAGGAGAGGCCTGCTTGGAGGTGGTTGGGGAAGATGTTGAGACGGGGCTTGAGGACAGGGACAGAGGAAATGAGAGTGCTGGCAGGGGAGATGAGGGTGCAAAGGCCATGGGGACAGATTCTAAGAGAACCAAAGAGGCAGAGAGCAGGGGTCTTGGGAACAATGAAAAGAGTTAGCAAGGCAGAGCCACTAGGAGTGTGGCCTCTGGAACCAGATAGGCCTTGGTTCAAATTTTGCTCACTTCTAGCCACGCAAGCTTGGACAACCAACTTAACCCTTCTGGCCTCAATTTGCTCAACTGTAAATTGGGACTGTGGTTGCCCACGCCTAATAAGGTTGTCGTGGAGATGACCTGAGATAGGTCATAGTGAGTGCTCAATCACTGGCTGCTGTTGTAAGCATCTGCTACTTTGATCTCCTGGCTATCGGTTTGAAAGACGAGAACAAGTTTGTTTCTAGTCGCACGGTAACCGGGGCACAGAGACTGAGCCTCTTGCCTTCCTGCTACTGCTGTTTTAACACATCATTCAGGATGGGTGTTCAGGAGGCCCCTGAGTGAGGAAGCCCACTCCCCAGCACACCGAGGCTGTGCCCACTGTTTCCACCCCCAAGGCTTGACCCAGCCTCAGCAAAGTTCCCTGTTGGCCCAAAAGTCAGGGTACAACACCCAGCAGGAGATGCTATTGTATGCCACCTTAATCTCTTCCTTTCCCCCCAAGAAATACATATCTTCTTCCTAGGCTGGGAGGGTAGGTTCTGATCCAGCCCAGTCCCACTGAGAAGGTCCCAGGACCACAGGAAGTAGTTTGGCCCTCCTGAGCCCCAGCATCTCCGAGCCAGCCCATTTTCCTAGCCTGCAGCTCACGCCTTCTCCTCTTCCCCCTGCCCCCATGGCTCCTCTTTCTAAGCCTGCTGCCCCTTCTCCATGTCCTCACTAAAGTTCAACTGCACCCTGCCTCTGAGCCTGAGTGAAGTCAACCATCGCAGAGCCATCAACAAACGCAATAGAAATTAGAGTGCGAGACAGAGTGAGAGAGAGAGAGGCAGATGCATAATTTATGACATGGTGGAGTGTGAGTGACAGGCAGCCGCAGGAGGCCTCGGCACCTTATCGATCCTTTCAAAAAACCTGAGAAAGGGCCCCGTGCTGAGGGCCAGGGGAGGCATTGAAGGTGCAGGCTGGGGCAAGGCCATTAAGGACGCAGTGTGATGGGGCGGCCACCGGGGGGATGGGTGGGAGGCTCAGGCAGGTGGGGCACACACACGCTCCTCCGATCGATGACACCATGTCAAAACATAAAATGCATGCTTTGGCTCTTAAGCCAAATGTGCGTGAGATTTTTTAAAAGCATCGATTCAGGATGGATCAATGAAAATCGAGGCATAGTTTTTTTTCCCCTGTGCAAAAAGGGGTAAAAACAATTTGCAGAGAGGCACCTGGCAGGGGTGGCAAGGATAAATGTTCCAGGAAGGTGCCTTCTCTACTGGCAACCAGAAAGCTCTGGAAGGAGGTCAAGGTGTTAGCTTCCGTGCCTTCACTTCCAAAGCAGAGGCACCCACAGGAGCTGTGGAGGTCTCACTCCTAGGGGAAGAGCTGCAGACCATTCACTCACACTCACCTTGCCATCACCCAGGGATGACACGAACTTTCTCCAATTCCAAAGCAAATCCAGCTCTACCTTTGAGATACATCCAGGATCCCCCAGCCTTACCGTCTCCATTGCTTCCTCTCTGCTAGTCTTCCACCAGGACCATTGTCTCAGCCTTCCTGCTTCTGTCCTGGCCTCTCAATCCATCCGTGGCCACTGCAGCTGGAGGGATCCTGTCACTCCTTTCCCTAGCTCCCATCTCATCTGAGGAAAATCTAAACTCATGTCCTGGAGGATCCCATGCCATTCCCTGTCCTCCGTCCTGACTTTTCCCTTTACTGCTTTTTCCCTCATTCATAGACAGCATCAGGGGCACCTTCCCTCACTGTTCAGCCTAGCATGGACACCCCCACTGCCACTCCTCCAGCCGACCTTGCCTCACCCCATGACACTCCTGCATTTTTTCTTCATAGCACCTAACACTATTTAGAGTATAGGTGGTGCTAAGTCTGTTGATTGTCTGTAGGTTCTGCATAGAATGTAAATCACATGAGGCCAGGGAACTTGTCTGCCTAGCTTGCTGCTGTGTTCCCAGAATGTAGAACAGGGTTTGACACAGAGTAGATGCTTAGTGAATGTGTATTGAAAAAAGGGAGGGAGGGAGGGAGGGAGAAAGGAAGGAAGGAAAGAAGGAAGGAAGGAAGGAAGAAGGAAGGAAGGAAGGAAAGAAGGAAGGAAAGGGAAGAAGGAAGAAAGGGAGAGAGGGGATGGAGAGAAGGAAGGAAGGAAGAGAGGGAGAGAGGGGGAGGGAGTGAAGGAAAGAAAAAGGAAAAAGAGAAAAAAAGGATGAATGGAAAGAAGGGTGGAAGGAAGGATGGAAGGAGGGAAGGATGGAATAAAGGATAGAAAGAGGATGGAAAGAAGGATGGATGGAAAGAAAGAGGGAAGGAGGAAAGGAGGGAAAGAGGGAAGGAGAGAAGGAAGGGAAAGAAGGGAAGGTAGAAAAAAAGCAAGGAAGAAAGGAGGAAAAAAGGGAGGGAGAGAGGATGAAGAAGAGACGAACACCGGTGTTACAAGTAGGAGATAACGCCACACCTCGAAGCCGCCATCAACACTGTAAAATATAAACAGAAAACCATCTGTTATTATCTGCAAAGACTTCCACAGAAGCTGTCTACCCTTAGCTAGGAGCTCTAACCAGGAGCTCTAAATGTAGGACTTTGAGTCATCAAGGGAAATGGACCCCTTCTTGGGAGGAACAAGTTTACTTTTCTGCTGAGTCACATGAAACTCATTCCCCCTCCCAGCTCTATTGGGGTGGGGGTGGTATTTTGAGGGTGAGTTTTGCTTTTCTTGGCGTGCAGGAGGATGCCAGGCTCTTCTGCCCTAAAACTGTGGGGCAGAGGACTGCAGATTTTGCTGGAGTCACGGGGAGCGGGGAGGCCTGGGCTCTTTGTCATTGTGGGTGCTGGCATTTGGGTTCTACTTGAAGATGGAGGCTGCAGCCTGCTTTATGCCTCTGTTTTTCATTATCTTGAGCACTTACCTGGCTGGGACAGTCAGGCATGACGCTGAAATGTATCTTCACTTGTGAAAGAGAGAGAGACAGAGACAGAGCGACAAAGCGACAGAGAGGCAACTCCACCAGCAGGCCTGTGCGCTGGTCCCCGCTTCTCCCTTTCTGGCCCCATCTTGGAGCAAAAAGGAACCAGAATCATTGCATTTGGCCAGTGCTCATGAAGACATTTATTTCCTGAAATCATTTTTCAAGAAGCCAGCTTCATTTTGTTATTTATATGATAACTTAATGACCAACTTAGAGGCGGGAGGCAAAAAGGAATGGAGTCAAGGATGTGGGGGAAGGGAGGTGAAACAGAGCCTGCTGAAAATGATGCTCTCTTCTTTGACTTTTTTTTCTGATTGCATCAATATGTCTCCCTTCTCTTCCCCTTCTCTCTCAATCTCACTCTCCCTCCCCATCCCATCTCCCTTCCTCTCTGTCTTACTAATAGCCCTCTCCTCTCATCTCCCCACTACCTCTGCCCTGGCCCCCAGCCTGGCTCGCAGACAAACTTGACCCCTAATAATTCCTGACACTGGGATCTTCTCTGTGCAGAGCAAGGGGCTGGCCTTCCCAATCAACAACATCCTTTATTGGGCACATCCCATGGGTTTCCATCAGTGAGAACCCACCGAATTCCCCAAGCTGCCAAGCCTCTGGGGAGCATCTCATTGCCTCATTCCTGGATTCTTAGCATCCCAGCTGAGGGTGCCTCCCGGACCCTGGTCTGGGCTGCACCAAAGAGCATCAGCTTTTATTCTGGTGCTTTTCAGAGTGGGGAATGCTGATGTTTCCCTGGATACACCTCTCCCGCACCTAGATGCTATTTTTGCAGCGTTTCATGTCCCTCAGGCCTCAAAAGGGCCTTCGCCTAGCAGACAAAGCAGAAAAGCAGAAGGGCTCTGGAGCCAGGCTGTACCACCTACCGGTTATGTGATGCTGGACAAGCTACCTAACCTCTCTGGACCTCGGTTTCCTCGTCTGTGTAATGGGGTAAGTTGTATGTAATTTCATAAGGCTCATGTAAGGGTCGAATGTGCGAATACTCACAAAGCACGTAGAACAGTGGCTGACATATTATGCATATACATTCAATGCTAGCTGTGGTCGGCCTCCATCATCTCCACTCCTGGGGTATGCACGTGAAGGAGGTGCTGCCTGGCCTGGACTCAAACAGAACAAAGCTGTTAGCTTACTGCTTGAGCAAATCACCCTTTCTCCTTGAATCTCTATTTTACTATCTCTACAATACTGTCTTTACAATCTCTACAATCTCTACTATCTACTGATAGTACTCCTATCACAGGATCACGGTAAGAGCAAAGACTCTAAATCCAGGCCTTGTGAGTTCAAATCCCAGCTCTACCACTTATTAGCTGTGTGACCTGGCACAAGTTGCTTAACTTCTCTGTGCCCCAGATACCACATGTTGTAATCTTGTCTCTCTCCCTTATGGTTATTAAGGGGATGAAATAAGTTAATTCATGTAAAGCTCTTAGCACATACTGTCTGTCATAGGGTAATACTCTGTCGGATGTCAGTTACTACCATCATCCAAGTATCATAGTCCCTGAAAACTATTTTCTCACCTGCCTTTTGTCTCTGAGGGATTTCTTTTCCCCTTACTCTCTTCCTGTTGGGTGGCTCCTGGCAAAAGTTCCTAGTTTTTAACTAAAACCCAAATCATTCTGGCAGACTCTGTCAAGCAAGTCTTATCTCTGGAGGCAGAAAGGGGAAGGTGAGCCATCAGGAGGGGAATTAATATCAGTAAAAAGCTGGAGAAGGTGACAAGAAACTGAAACTCTAGAACCAGGCCTTGGATGCTGGTCCTGGCTAGGCCAGCCCCTCATAGTGTGACCTTAGAGAAGCCTCTGAACTCTTTTGGGCCTCAGTTTTTTCACCTGTCAAATGGGGATGACTCCTTGCTTCCTTCCCACATAATCACAAAACTTAAATAAGATAACCAGCAAGATGGCCTGAGACGGGGAACAGTACCACAAAATCCAAGCTGCTCTATTCTATTTGGGTGTTACTGGCAGCAAGTCCACTCCAGGAGTCTCACGGAATGGAAGGCAGGGGACAGGACCTAGAGGAAGAGGGACAGCTGGCCTCCAGAGGGCAAGGATGGAAGGGTGGCTCTGGCCCTAAGGCAGGAGTGTGTGGATTACCTGTCTACATGGGCTTTCCCAAGCTCAGGGGTTTGTGGGCCGGCAGGAAGGTGGTGATTGGCTTTGTCAGCAGCCGCAGGAGAACCTTGTTCCTCTACTCTCATACCTCTTGCTTTCTTAGAGTTTTGCTTCCTTAAAACGCGATCTTACATATGACCTTGCTTGACTTCCAGGTCCTCTGTCGACATCATGGATCAGAAATGTGCCAGCCCGTGGGCCCAGGCAGCTAACACAAATGGGTCCAGTGGGCCAGGTGACACAAGGGACAGCATTTGTGCTATCTGAAGGATGGTGGTCATCCACCTTGTTTGTTCTCATGTCCATTCCCCTCCCATGTCTTGCTGTTCTCTGCATAGCAGGGGACAGACCCCTCCATATCACATATTTCCCATGCTCCTTTAACAACAGGCTTCCAGCTAGGTTCAGCCAATAGGAGGTGCCAGTTGCAGACTGGAGGGCCGGAAGAAGAAAGAAACCAGGATATTTCTTCCCATCTTGCTGTTGTGGGTGGTGTGTCTCCTCTGTGACTTCTCTTCCCACAGCTTGGCTGCTCCCTCTGTGGCTCCAGCTTTGGCAAAGCTGGCCCTCCATGGATCCAGCCTCTGCTATTGGTCTCAAGCGACACCATCTCTACTCTTCGTCCCTCCAGTCCCAGTCGCGAATCTCTGGTTTGCCTCACCTCCTCATTGTTTTTTCAGCTCCTCTAACATCTGTGTGGCCAACTCTCCTAACTCACTTCCCTCTGTTGAATTCCTGGAGTGGATTTTGTTTGCCTGGATGCATTTTGAGTGACAGATTCAAAGGGCAGGCCTGTGAGCCTAGCATGGCCTGCTCTTTTAATCTCTCAAGCAAAACCAGCTGTCTGGATTTTTATACAATGCCTGATTTTTACATGTTAGCACCAATTCAAGCTTTACAACAACATTCTGAAGTCTGAAACAACCAGTCCATGGAGGGTCCCAGTTTGCAACTCTGCTCGTTATCATGATTCGATGTTTTTTTTTGCCACCATTTCCTTCTCTTAGTACTTCTTGGGTCAGGTCCTAAGGAGGGGAGTAGGTTTGGTCAGCTCATGTCTTTATGCCACTGACTACTCAATGGATTCTCTGCCTTTGAGTTGGGTGCCCTCCCTTGCCAAGGACCTAAGTAAGGTTAGGGGTGATCTCATGGGACAAAAGAATGTTGATTAAGGCTGTCTGTTTGGCAAGATGGCTTGCCTTTTAGTCCAATGTTCTTTCCATCTTACCACTTAGGCTTCCTCTAGTTATTCAGTACTTTGTTTTCTTTTGTTGATCATCAAAGCCAGGACTATAACCTAGATCTGCAGACTTGGATGAATCTATTAGGACTTCAGCTTATTTTTCTGAAAGACAAGAGGCTCAGGCCTTTTTTCTGATGATCCTTTTAGACTTGGTGGTCTTCAGTTCTAGACATGACCTTTCCGTGGCATCCATTCATTCATCCACCCATCCATCCATCAATTCATTTATCCCATCTATCCATCCATCCATCCAACCATCCACCCATCCATCCACTGATCCATGTATCCCATTCATCCATGCATGCATTCACCCATCCATTCACCCATCTATCCATCCATCATCCACCCACTGATCCATTCATCTATCAATCCATCCAGCAAATATTTATTAATTATCTACTATGCACCATACCAGGCACTGGACTGTGCTGTATAAAGTAGTGAATGACACAGATAAGCCCTGTCCCCATAGAACTATATTCTAGTCAGAAGAAAGAGACAATAAACAAGCAAATCAATACATATGTCAGATAATTTTGGATAGTGATAAGTGTTATAAGAAAAAGAAAAACAAACAGAAAAATAGGACCAAGGGTGAGGGTATACAGTAGGGTGGCTGGTTAGGCAAAGCCTGTGTGAGGATGACATTGGAGTTCAGATTTGAAAGTAGATCTGAGGAGAGAATATTCTAGATAGACAATATTATAGATAGAGGATCAATGAGTATAAAGACACTGAGAGTGAAAGGAGGAGCAGAATGAAGGCCGGAGTGGTTGGAGCCACAAGGGAGAGAGTGATTGGAGATAAAGATGGAAGAATTGCTGGGCCCAGATCTTCCAGAGCTTTGTGGGCTATGGAAAGAACTTGAAGTTTGATTCTGAGTACCTGGGAAGCCATCTCTTCCAGGGGAAGCTCCTTTGCCTGTCATCTAGCTGAGACCACTGCTTGGGAATTATATCCCTATGGAGACCAGAAGCAGCTGATGTGACCAGGCCAGGTCCCAGCAGTGAGCCTGTGTCATGAATGTGGACGACTGGACATCCCACTTGGCCTGGACGAAGCTCTGAGACCTGTGCTCTCAGCTGCGCCTGTGCTTCAGGATTGGGGTGGGTGGAAGAGTCATAAGGTCAGGCAATTCATAATGGTGGCTAGCGGGTCAGCTAAGCTGAGGTTAAGTACTGACTCTGCTACTTGCTACCTGATGACCTTGCACAAGTTACCTACCTCCTTGAGCCCCAGTTTTCCCACCTGTATAAAGGACATGATCACAATGCCCTCCTGTGGCTGTTGAAATGATTAAGTAAGATAATGTACAGAAGAGTTGAGCACATGGTGCTTGATATATTTTAGTTATTTTTTCCCATCATCACAATATATCAAGAGCAGAACTCTCTGGAGTTTGGGATCTTGTGGAAGGAGGGAGGGTGGGGATCCTGAGTACCATTTGTTTTAGTCCAGAGCTCTATTAGAGGCAGAACTGCTGTCTGAGACAGCTATCTCTGCCCCCAGCTTAAAGTGTCACCTTGGGATCCTCGTCTGTAACATGAGGGAATTGGGCTCAGTGCCTTCTTTGACCTTCCCCTCTTATATTCCAAGGCTCAACTCTGGCCACTGGCAGAGGTGGGACTGAATTTGTCCTGTACTGTGGGGAAGTCGCTCAGTCCTTGAGCTTCAGGGTTGGCTGAGGGTCGTCTTTGGGCTTGAAGTGATCCAAGGTAGGATCCTCAACTCCTAGTCAGCTAAGATAAAGGTCTTTGGTAACCAACTGAGAAGAAGCTGGTTAAGAGCAAATAATGGTTCCCATTGTGCTTAGACTGTATTTCCACCAGCCAACCCAGCATCCAACCATCTGCAGAACCCCCAAATTTCCAGCACATGCCGTGTTCCCAGCATGGTGCAAAATTACTTTCTGACAACTCTTTAAAATAGATTTCTTCATTTTATAGATGAGGAAACTGGGAATGTGAAAGGTCAAATGGGTTATCCAAGGTCACACAGAGAATGTATGTCAGGATCTCAGCTCTATTCTATTCTCCATGCCTTCACTGCTTCCTCCCAACCAAAGCCACCACTGTCTCTCATCTGGAAGACATCAATAGCCTCTGCACTCCACCGGCCTCTGGGCTTCTACTCTGCCTCCCTCCAATCCATTTTCTACAAAGGAGACAGAGTGATTTTTTTTTTATATAGGAACTTCACACCTTGTATGTACCAGGCACTATTCTAGGTACTGGGGATACAGCAGTGCAAGCTGTTTTCATGCTACTCTGGCTTCCTGTTGCTCACAGAATAAAATTCAACATACCAAGTGTCTTGACTGTGGTAGGGGCAATGACAGTGGCCTGCCCTAGGGGCAGGCAATAAGAGGTTGTCTCTAGAGAAGGTAAACACAAGAATAAAACCAACTAAAAACTGGTCTTTCTTTATGATCATCCTGCACCGGCAATTCTACACAGTGTTAGTAATAAAATACTCCCTTCTGCTTGACCTGTAAGTGAGTGGCCATATAATTGATCACTCCTAATAATTACATCAAGACAATAGGCATAAACAGAGACCTCTAAGGCCCCGCCTGTAAGGCCTTATGGAATCTGGCCTCTGCCTACCTCTTTAATCTGGTATCTTGAAATTTTCTACCTCATTGAAACAAAAAGGCCCACTTTGGACTCTATGCACATTTCCAACTTCTTCTTACCCTGAGGCTCTGTCCAAGACCTAAAGGATGGCACTTATCCAGGGAAGGGGACTGGGCACTGTAGCCAGAGGGAGGGACACGGCTCAGGGCTTTGCAGTACTTCCCTTGGTTCTCCTCTGGGACCTGCAGGCCATGGGAACTAATTAGGGTCTTGGCTGAAATGTTGCATCCTCAGAGAGGTCCTCTCTAAGCCTAGAAAAGCAGGAAGTCCCTAGTACATAGTTCTTTCCCTTTATGTCTCTTATGACAATGGTGATTGTTTTGCTATTGGTGTGGTTACCATTTTATGACCTTCTCTTCTAGCAGTCTCTAAGTGCTGTGACATCAGTGGCCATGACTGATTTGCTCCTAATGGTACTCCTAACACCTAACACAGTGCCTGGCACATAGTAGACGCTCACTAAGCCTTGCTGGAATGGATGGATGAGTGGATGGATGGTGAAGCTGAGATCCAAATCTAGGCCGACTCAAAAGCCCATGATCTTCCCATCACTTTAATTCCAAGGCTGCCAGCATGGTTGAAAAAGCAGATTATATCCAGGCAGGAGGACCTTCTTGTCAAAGTCAAGGCCAAGATCAGTGGGAAAGGATCAAGTAAGAGCAAGGGATCCAGATGTGCAAATTCCCTTCAACGAGGCAGATGTGACCCAGTGATTCCATGCCAGGCGTAACCGTTGCATCTGGTTGCTCATTTCCATTAAAGGAATTGTAGCAGGTGCAAAAACCGGAGATTATCCCAAGAATTAAGATATGAAAAGCATGTTAGATCACTAAATTCCAATTAGGGAAATTAAATTGTGCACACTCCCTTCCTGACACAATATTGGGAGCTTGCATTAGCTCTGGGCTCCGGTTCTAATAAAATTAGAGAATAACACTTTAATTGAATTGTGCTTAAAAGGATCATGCTGACAAATGTGATTGTATCTGGCTGGGATGCACACCTTCTCCAGCAATCATTAAATCCAATGAAATGCCAGTCTCAAGATCTTGACAGTTTTCTGAAACAATCTGTGAACCGTGCTGTATCTTGGAGCATCTAATCAATTTAGAGCCGCCTCATTAGGACTTGGCTGCTAACGGATACTTAAAAATCAAAGCAAATTACTGCACTCCATGGATAACTAGCTAATCATATCGATACAACATGGCTGGATTGTGTTGCAACAATTCATTTCCTCTTTAAGAAGCCACTGTCACCTATAATTTAGGGACTGAGATTCATAAGCCTGATGCAGACAGCTCTGATGTCAAGGATTTTCCCGAGCACAGGGCCAAGGGGTGCATACCACCCCAGCTAATTGGGGTAAGCTAAAGCCAGCCTCTGATTTCCATCATTCACACCCTACCTCATTCCAAGATATTGAGCCCAAAACATTATTGTACAAAAGAAGAATCAGAGGTTCAGAGATGGGTAGCATCTTTCACAAGATCACACAGCAAATGAGTGTCAGGGCTAAGATTTGGCCCTTCTTGACATCACATCAGACTTTCCAATATAATTTCAGCAGCAACTTAGAACAGTGATTATTCTTTCATTGATAGTTTACATGGGTCCATTTTAATGATCATACTAAAAATGAACATCACCGTCATCATTATAATGCCAATGGCCTATCCTTAAATAGAACTTATTAAAAATATAATTCATTTAATTATCTTGTCTGACTATTGTGATAGGTGTTAATGCTGTCTACTAAATATGTCTGGCTCTCCTGCTCCAGGACATATAGTAAGTCTGTATTTCTTGGCTTCCTGGAGTCAAATTGACCAGGAGGCTGGTTCTAGTCAAAAAGTTGTGAATCAAAGGACTGTGTGTTATTTCCAGGCAGAGCATTTAATTGCTCATTCAAGATCTCTACCGTTTTTTTCCTCTGCTTCATCAGGCTGAAATATTTGAGTTGATGGCTGCCCTGAATACAATAAGCAGAAACTCCTAGCAAACTAATAATGATGTAGCATGAATTAAAAGTAACCCCTCGCTTTTGGAAGCCTCTGAGATGTTGGGATTGCTTGTTACTGCAGCATAACCAAGCTTGTCCCGACTGACGGAATCATCACCCCTATTTTCCACATGAGGAAACAAAAGCACACAGACATGAAGTGGCTGGAGCTAGGTCATATTCGGATGCTGTCAATAGCTTTCTCTACAGCCCAGATGACTCCTTGGGCCCGCAGAGTCACAGTGAGTGCTGGGAACTGGTTTTCAGAGACTCGGGTCAGGCTTATTGAGACTACTTGCCCCTGCCACTGAGCTCAGGCCTTGCCAGATATACTTTTTAATCTGCTCTTTTTTAGGCATGTGAACCACTGGTTGCTCTGAAAAAGTCCTTTTGATATCTTCCGAGATAAACTCATCTCATCTTCAAAGAGGCGAGTCTATGGTTTACCAAAAGGACTGGCTCTTTGAAGGAGAAATTCCAGGCACAGGGAAGGCCTGAGCAGAAAGCTACATTCCACGGGGACCTTTCTGCACCCACCCCCAGAGACTGACTGTGCTGGCAGCCATGGGTTTTAGTAATGGGCGAGGAAGACTCTGCAGTTATGCTCTCCTGTGTGTGCTGTGCCATTGGCCTTGCAGAACCTCTAAGGTGTTGGCTGCTTATAGTCCCAGGAGCAGTTTGAGGGGTGGGGTTGGAGGAGAGAACCCGAGATCCCAGAGCTCGAAGAGGGGGTAGAGGAGAAAGTTTGTAGAAATTGTATACAGCTTCAGGAAATGTATACCCTTGGCCAGCCATATCAGAGTCGGTTAAGACAATAATTGCAGGCCTTCCCAACACAGAGAGAGAGCAGGATGGCAGGACCTGCTATTATCATGTTCTCTCAGGCACAACAGCTTGTTTATAGGAGGGCTGTGGACTGCAAAGTGATTGTCTGGTGGCTCCGGAGGCAAAGGCTGCTCCCCACACCCCCTGCTTGGGCCCAAGCCTGGCCAGCAACCTCAGTGCTTAAGCCTGGGGTGCCCATGCCAGGTTGCTCAAGGGAGCAGCCACTGGGCTGCAGATGGTTAACCCAGTGCCATCATCAGCTCCTGTCCATACCTCAAGTATTCCCCACCTGCCATAGGCCCAGAGAAAGCCAGCGCTGCCCCGGCTGGGATGCTTAGTTGGAAGGCACTTGATACCCAAAGGCAAGTAATCCAAATTCTGGCCTGAACTCACTGCTCACCCACTGTGGGACCCTGGCAAGGTCCTTCCCTATCACACCCTCAGTCTTCTCATTTTAAAATAAAAGAATCCCAGCAGATTAGCATTTTTCAAATTTAAATTATATTACCAACCCTTTGAGGGTGTGTGTGTGTGTGTGCACTTCTTGTGGATGCCAAGGTTTGACACAGATTATTTTTATTTTAATGTCATGTCCATATTTATGTGTATGTTGCAAACAACAGAAAACAATGGTGGCTAATTTAAGCAGAAAACATATAAATGAAAAGATATAGGGTAGATTATAGACGCTCCCTGAAGAGCACGGAAACAGAATGGAGGTTTCATCACATCAAACCACATGGCAGAATGGGTCCTGCAGAGCCTGATATGGGGCTGCTGCTGGTGTTGATACCAGCGCTGTCTCTTCAGACACCACCCAGGCTTCAGACACCACCCAGGCTGTACCCTGGATACTGCTGCTGGAGTAGGGGTGGCAGCCACCCTGGTGGCCTACCTTCCCTAAAAGGTTTCCACATAGCCTTTCTCCTTTTCTCCTTTTTCCCTTCCCTTCCCTCCCCTCCCCTCCCCTCCCCTCCCCTCCTTTCTCTTCTCTTCTCTTCTTCTCTTCTCTTCTCTCTTCTCTCTTTCTCTTCTTCTCTTCTTTCTCTTCTATTCTTTCTTTTTATTGAGACAGAGTCTCACTCTGTCACCCAGGCTGGAGTACAATGGCGCCATCTTGGCTCACTGCAACCTCTGCCTCCAGGGTTCAAGCAATTATCCTGCCTCAGATTTTTGGGTAGCTAGGATTACAGATGCCTTCCACCATGCCCAGCTAATTTTTGTACTTTTAGTAGAGACAGGGTTTCACCATGTTGGCCAGGCTGGTCTCAAACTCCTGAGCTCAAGTGATCTGCCCGTCTCAGTCTCCCAAAGTGCTGGGATTACAGGTGTGACCCACTGGGTCTAGGCTCTCCTTATTCTATCCCAAGCTTCCAATCAAAGTCTGGTGAGAGTGCATCTGATTGGTGGACCCAGGTCATGTGATTATTCTCTAGCTGCAAGTGAAGGTGTAAAAACATATTCCTGGCATTTCCAGCTTCTCCATTAGCAAGTAGACCCTGATTCATCAGGTAGGGATTACATAGTCAAAGAGGAAGAGAGTTCAATGGTCAAGAGGTCAACAAGGGTCCTCTACAAGTTACAAATATAAAACTAGCTTATAGTCCTTATAATGCTATAAAATGCAAATATATTGATGAATGAAATATAAATTTCAGTTAAAGAAGCAGTAACATTCACATTAGAAAATGCTTATTTAAGATGAATAACACTGTATTGCTGAAGCCAAATCACTACTTGAAATAAGAATATGTTGCTGACTCCTACATCAGTGCTCTTCTGAGTTCTGGAAACATTCTATAATACATTTGTCAGTTGGTCTTCATTTGGCACCAAGACATCTTTCTATGTTAAGTTTATCTCTGTTCTTTTCTCCTTAGCCCTTGACAATTATACTTGTACTTCTTGCTACAAATATGATTGTAGACACAAAAGCAGATATGACATTGGAAAGTGTGGTAGTTCTCAATATGTGGTCATTAGTGTGGCCCAGAACATTCTGAAATAGTAATGAATGTGAAAATTCTTTATAGTCTCCAAAGTATCCTACAATGTAAGAAAGTCTCTCAGATGCTCCTCCTCAAATGGTAGACATCAGTCCTGCTTCACAATAGTTCCAGATCTTCTTTCTTTCCGTATACACGGGGGAATTACATGTTCTTCTCTCTTCAACATTAGGTGTGGTTTTGTGACTTTCCCAGATCAAAGACTGTGCCACTTTTGCATGGAAACATTTTTGAATTAATTCATGAGTTTCAATTTCCCCTTTACACTGTCCTGAGGGCCAGTGATATTCCAGGGGATGCTTCTGCTATCCTAAGTGAATGAAGATGACATGGAACAGAGCCCTTGCCAACATGTGATGACATGCAGTGTGAGTGAATAAATCTTTTTTATTTTAAACCACTGGGACTTTTAAAGCTATTTGTTATGCAGCATGGCCCAACCTGTCCTGACTGACACACTTAGTAAAGTATGGATTACAATTGCTGTTACCTCCTTTTTATACAATGAAGACTTCTTCATAAGCAAAGAGTTTGAGAACCTTGCTCAAAGTCAGACAACTAGAAAGATTCAGATAAAGGACTCCAAATCCCAGTCCAAGTCATTCCAAATCCCATGCTTCTCTTAGCAATTTCCAAAGCTGAGACTACAGTTCCAGTAACCAGCAAACAAGGCTGATGGAAAACATGGCATATCTTAGGGGCTGGAGTACATGTTTTTTGAGCCACCAATGTAAGTGATCATTCTGAGTGCCAAGCACATTTGTACTTCAGAGCTTCCTAACTTTAACAGTGGCGCATTCTGAATCTTTGGATTTAAAAAGTCATAGTTCTCAAATTTCCCTCCACTGCCGGGGAGGTTGACATGATGATAGATGCATTTGGAGTTGTTGAGCTTCCGTTCCAAGAAGCACTCTGAGGCCATAAACCTGTTCACAAGAGTGATGTGTGTCCCTGGATCTGTGGGTGGTCATGTAGTTTTTGAGAGAAGGACTCTACTTTCTGCCTTAAGGGCTCCACCCACCTTCACTTGAGAAACAAGCCTCTCATCTGGAGGCAGAAAATGTGGCTTATAGGACAGGTGGCTCAGGGAAAACACCAGGGCTGTTTGCAATGCTCGCAGTCATTTCTCACAGGATGATATTAGGGAAGAATAGGCGGAGGTTGCATATTTTAACCAACATTTTTTCCAAGGGAATTGGCATTTATTGAGACTTAAAACTCAATTCTAGTCACACATTTTGGGAACCAAGTGCTTTTTGTGGGTTCCTGAGCATTTCCAACTTGAAGCTTCTCGCCAAGCCATCTGGGCTGAGACCAGGTATATTAGTCAGAGATCTTTAGAAAAACATCAGAAAAATATTCAGAACCAATATCCAGATCTATATGTACATATCTGGCTTCTGTTTTCTATATGAACGGAGAGGGAGAGAGAGAGAGAGAGAGAGAGAGAGAGAGACTTACTTTTTTACTTTCAGAAATATCGCAAGGCTTACACCTCACATGATTAGGGTTGGCAAGACTCAAGTCATCTATCACCTGTTTATCTGTAGGGCAAGCTGGCAGGCTGAAGGTTCAGGTAAGAGTTTTTGTTGCTATCTTGAACCAGGAGGCTAGTGTATTAGTCCATTCTACACTGCTATAAAGAACTTCCTAAGACTGGGTCATTTAAAGGAAAGAGGTTTAATTGACTCAGCATGGCTGGGGAGGACTCAGGAAACTTATAATTGTGATGGAAGGCAAAGGGAAAGCAAAGACCTTCTTCACATGGCAGCAAGAGAGAGAAATCCAAGCAGGACAAATGCCAGATGCTTATAAAACCACCGGATCTTGTGAGAACTCACTCACTATCGTGAGAAAAGCAAGGGGGAAACCATCTCCATGATCCAATCACCTCCCACCAGGTCTCTCCCTGAGTACCTGGATATTACAACTCAAGATGAGATTTGGGTGGGGACAAAAAGCCTAACCGTATCAGCTAGAAACTCAGGTGGGATTTCTATGCTGCAGCATTCCTTCTATGGGGGACTTGCAGTCTTTGTTCTTCAGACCTTCAACAAATTTCATGAGGTTCACCCACATTCTAAGGATTATCTGCTCTAGTTAAAGTCAACTGATTGTAAATGTTGATCATATCTTAGGAATATCTTTACAGGACATCTAGACTAGTCTTTGACCTTACAAAGACGAGATCACCAAAATCTAGCCAAATTGACACACAAAATTAACCATCATATCAGGATGAATCCTAAGAATGTGCACTGGGGAGAGGCCTATCTATGAACAATGAGGCCAACTAAGGCCTTATGGACCACAAATATATACAAGAAATTCCATTTTCTTTAAATATTTTTAAATTATTTTTATTTTTATTTTTTTTAGTAGAGACAAGGTATCGCTATGTTGCCCAGCCTGGTCTCAAACTCCTGAGCTCAAATGATCCTCCTACCTTGGCCTCCCAAAGTGCTGGGATTACAGGTGTGAGCCACTGTGCTTAGCGTTCCTTTCCCCCTGACCCCAGAAACAGGGTCTTCATCTGTCAATCAGGCTGGAGTGTGGTGGTGCAATCATAGCTCACCGTAGCCTTAAACTCCTGCCTTAGCCTCCTCAGTAGCTAGGACTGCAGGTGTGTGCCAGCACTCCTGGCTAATTTATTTTGTTTTATTTTTATAGAGATGAGATCTCACTATATTGTCCAGGCTGATCTTGCACTCTTGGCCTCAAGTGAAGATTTCCACTTCTGAAGTCTCCAAGCTCCTAGTTCCAATGTCAGCTTGTGGCTCTTCTGATGAGTGATAACATTCGATAAAAGTAACATTAAAGATAGCAGATAGCATTTATTAAGGCCTATGCTTTACATACATGCCTCCATCTAACAGAACAGTCCTGTGAAGTGGGGACTATTACTTTTCCATTTCACAGCTACAAAAACGGAGACCTAGAGAGATACAGTTAGAAGAGTGAGGACTGGAACCTAGATACCTCTCACCAACTATTCTCTCTCTCATAAACTTCCTCTATAGTTCACTGAGGAGGGAGCTGCCATTTCATTTTCTTTATCATGGAGCCAGAAACACCAATTATCTGGTACTGTGTATGCCCAACATATTCTTTCTGTTTGTCTAGGGTACAATTGGCCCCAGGACCCTATGCAACCAGAGTTATTTTAGTCCTTTGCTGGGAAGAAAACACCTATCTGTTCGCATCGCCAGAGGTTTTCTTTTTCTCATTTATGCAGTGTCTTATTCAAAACATTTGCTCAATATCCACTCCATTCCAAGTGTTAAGATGTAATCATGAATAACAAGGTTGATAATGGCAGTGGTGATTCTGCCGCCACCACTGGTAATGATGATGAGGGCAAAGGTGGTGACGAGAGTGATGATGACAGTACAGCCTCCTGGATGGGATCCAGTCAGTGCAAGACCAACACCTCCCTTGCACTAGACATTATGCTTCTGCATGTACATCCTGTGCTCACGGTCAGGGGAGCTGATTTCCTGCCCCTTGTTGATTTCACGGCCCTGGCAACCTGTGAGAATACACAGCTGTGAACAGGTGCCATCACCCTTACCACACCCTGGGAACTTCCATGTCTGTGTACCCCAGTGCAGTGGAGGCCCTATACCATTGCAGGGTAGAAATCAGGGATTTGGTCTCACACTTTAAGGTCTTATCTGCTTGTTATAGGGGCATGACTGACAATGAGTAGTGACTACATATATTCATTTCATAAGAGTAGGTTCTTACCCAGTCTCATCTCTGCTAGAGCCCCCTTAAAAGAGAAGCAGAAGTGAGGGCCACTTCCTCTGATCATGCTACCTTGTCAGCCTGTGCCAGACCAAAGGTTGGGTACTACTGTATGTCTTCACTTAGCATTCATAGGTTCTTGGAAACTGCAACTTTAAGCAAAATCACATATAACAAAACAAATTTTATTATATGTAGCTGGAATAATCAAGAGTGAAGTTCCTATGGCACATTTCTAGCCACAAAAATATCACCAGACTTCTAGATAAAAACCAAAACATTCCAACAGTATACATTGAAATACAGGTGAGGTACACATACACTTAAGAAAGGTTAATAAAAACACACGTGATCATAATTTACCTGCTTATTCTTGTTTCAGTACAGGGTAGAGGGTGGCCGGAGCCTATCCCAGCAGCTCAGGGTGCCAGGTAGGAAGCCACCCTGGACAGGATGCCATCTCATCCCAGGGCGACTCCTACACGCATCCACACTTACACTGGATCACGCAGATGCACCAGTTAATGGAACATGTACAGCTTTGGGGTGTGGGAGGAAACCGGAGTACCTGGAGAAATCCCATGCAGACATAGGGAGAACGTGCAGACTCCACACAGACAGGGGCCCCGACCAGGAATCCATTTTTTTTTCTCATCAACGTTATAACAAAATGACATTGAATGGACCATTATTCCAGGGCTGCTGAGCGGAGAACATGTGGAGCTCCTTAATGAAGGGCTGGCTACGTCTCAGAAAAGTCAAATCAAGGAGAAGTAAGGGTTGTGTAGGATCCCTTGCCTAGTCATTCTCTTGTTCTAGGAAGGCCCCTAAAGACTCAGATATTAGCAGGAATTATTAGATTATATACATATATTATATAAAATATATATTGTATAATGTGTATATAACATATAGTATGTAAGATAATATATTTATATATTATATATATTTTTATATAGATAATATATTAGCAGGGATTATTAGACTCAGATAAAAGCAGGGATGGCCCCTGCTTTTCCCTCCACCCACAAAACTGTGGATGATCTTTCTCCACCTCATTCTCTCTCTCTTTCATACCCTTTCACTCCATACATGTTCATGCTCTTCGAAATGACGACTACAACAGGTCCTCAAGAAGACTACATCTCAAAAACATACTACTAATAATAAGTAAATGATGCTCACTTGGATTACCTAAGGATATGCCAGGAAACAGTGGTTCAAGAGCCAAATTCTGGACCCAGATTTATCTCTAAGTCATTTACCTTATCTGAGCCTCACTTTCATCATTTCCTAAATGGGAAAAGTATGGATATCTGCCCTGTGATTCCTACAGGCCAAGAGAAAGGGGCGCCACCCCCAGCTCTCTTCCTATGTCTCTAATAGAGCCTCCAGCTTTGTCCAGACCCTCTGTGAGAGCTCTCCTAGCTCAGCCATGGCAGGCCCCCAAAGGGGCCTTGGGATGGGCGGCTCCAGTCCCACGAGTGAGGGAGAAGGTGGAGACTCCATTCCACTTCTGTCTCTCCATTCAAGAGACACATACAAAAGTTCTTACTAGGTCACTTCCCAAGCCAGCAGAGCCCATTACAGTGAGCATCTGGCTTCTTTGGAGGGAGCTCAGTGACTCCCATGTAGAGGAGGGACTATTTCCCCTATTTGTATGGCTTTGTGGCTGTCCACTGGGAAATGATTGCCACCTCCAGTCTCCACTGTTATCATGCTAAGAAGAATTTCTGCTTTTCTTCTCCTTCCTGAGGCTGGAGTCTACGACCCCTCCCGACAGGGAAAGACACCAGTTCATCCTGCCATGTATGTTTTCTTACTTTATTCTCCCTTCTATCCCGTGAGACCATTTTGTGCATTTGAGGAATCCAGGGCTCAGACACGTGAAGTAACTTTTCCAAGATCCCAGCCAGTAAGCTGGGAGCAATATTTCAAACCAAATATGTGACGACTGCCTAAAGTAGGGCAATAGCAGCTGTTTCAATAGATAAACCTCAGAATCTCAGTGGTTTGACAATGAGAAAAGTGTCCAGTATGTCCGATTTGGAGCTTTTCCCATGGTCCGGGGACTCAGGCACCTCCTCTCTTGTGGCTCTGCCCTTGGCAACACTTGATTCCTAATGTCACTCTAGGGTCATTTCCAGTCCAGCCAGCCTGAAGTGGGAAGAGCATACAGGATCCCACAGGGGAGGAGTTTTGGGGAGAGTTACATGTATCCCTAGCCCTTTCCCTCCAAGGCCAGACCCCTCTTCCTGATTGGCCTTGGAATCTTTCAATAGATTCCAGGAAGCCTCTATAGACGAGCTGAAGCTGACAGCTAAGATGAAACTTTACTGTCATCTTGATTTGAGTGGTCTGTCAGCACACATTCCTGGTCACTTTGTTTTACTGCAGGGACGGGGAGGAGCAGAGGGGTGGGTAGAGGACACCATAACTGTGTCAAAAAACATTATGAAAGGCTTTGAAATGGGCAGGAAAAAAGTTGCTGGGTGCCTTGTTTAGATCATCTTTCTAGATTATCTCCACATTTCCTAGTTTTTGCGCTATTTTGTAACTCTGAAAATTGTAGGAAAATACATAATAATGCAAACAATTCTTGTTTATGGGAATGCAAAGACATTTTGTTTGGCCAGAATGCAATTGATTGATGCCCTGTGGATAGATTATTTTTGTATCTATTTGTAAATTCATTTCAGTTTTCTCATTTGCCTATGTGTGTGTGTTCTTTGAATTCTTCGAAGAGATTGTAACATCTTACTAGTTGCCTCATTCATTAATGAGTTAAATAAAAACCTTTGACACCTGTTCCTTTTCTATTTATATACGGGTCATGATTTTACTCTTTATGTGCATCTTAAAAATCCTTTAACAACTAACAATTCCCAGAGGGAGGAGGAAAACCTATAAAACATACTTCCCTGCTCCTCAGGAGCCTCACCCGCATTCTGGAAGACAGGCAGGGCAAGGATTGCTAATTCCGTTTTGCAGTTAGGGAAGCTGAGACCCAGAGAGGGGACTGCCAGATACCAACGACCGCACAGTTAGAAATGATGGAAATGAGAATTCAAACCCAGGTGCATTTGATTCTAAAACCTGTGTTCTTAACCACGGTGCCTTGTTTCCCAATCAATTCTTCCTTGAGGCAAATGGCCTATTCACAGGGCAGATATCCATACTTTTCCCATTTAGGAAATGATTAAAGTGAGGCTCAGATAAGTTAAATGACTTAGAGATAAATCTGGGTCCAGAATTTGGCTCTTGAACCACTGTTTCCTGGCATATCCTCAGGTAATCCAAGTGAATATCATTTACTTACTATTATTTTATTATTTTGATATGGAGTCTCCCTCTGCCACACAGGCTGGAGTGCACTGGCACAATCTCAGCTCATTGCAACCTCTGCTTCCTGAGTTCAAGTGATTCTCCTGCATCAGCCTCCTGAGTAGCTGGGATTACAGGCGCACACCACCACGCCTGGCTAATTTTTGTATTTTTAGTAGAGACGGGGTTTCACCATGTTGGTCAAGCTGGTCTCAAACTCCTGACCTCAAGTGGTCCGCCTGCCTTGGCCTCCCAAAGTGCTGGGATTACAAGCATGAGCCACTGCTCCCGGCCTCAAGTGAGTATAATTTTCTAGCTAGTATATTTCTTGAACATCTGTTCTAGCTTGTGTGTGTGTGTGTGTGTGTGTGTGTGTGTGTGTGTGTGTGTGTGTGTGAAGATTGCTGGGCAGTTTTGGCTCCTAAAATGCTCTCTGAGCCTTTATTCATAGACACATAAGTGAGGTGGAACCCAGGCCAAAGTGGGCAGTATCTGCCTTGTTTGTTTCAGGCTGGGCCCTGGAGATGGACGAGAGCTGCAGAGCTGGCACATCTGCTGTTCTGTGGTCATGGGAAGGTCATGGCCCATAGAGGTTTCCTGCTCACAGGGCCCTGCCCAGGACTTGCTAAGGCAGAGCAGGGTCAGGGCAGGTGGTGGAGGTGTCTCGAACTGTGGAAGACTCACCGGCCAAATCCTGCCTTGGCCACTTAGAAAATGTGTGTTGGACCATGTCACTACATCTTTCTGGGTCTCTGTTTCTTCATCTGTAAGGGAGAGATCACCACCCTAACCTCACAGGTGGCCATAGTCCAGCCTGCCTCCCACTCCACCAGGCCCAGGGCCTATGGGCTGCTTCTGCCCACAAGTGTGTTTGCCAGTCACACTCATCATATGGGTCTCAGCCTCCTGGGTGGTCACCAGTGGTTGGTGTGGAAAGTGGGCAGAGGTCTCCGAACATCTTACCATCTGTGCCTCTTTCCTCTCTCAGATAAGAAACTTCACTCACTTCTGCAAGATGGCTACGACTTGTCACAGCCAGCACATCAAGTGACATTGATATCTGCTCACAGAGTGATTCAGGCTCAGACAGAGGAACAGAGAATGGCAATGCCAGCCCTAAATACCAGGCCTAAAACCCAGGCCCTCTCGCTCCCAAGTTGGGGCTCCCGAGCCTGGGCTGGGACCCTTCCCTGATAAGGCCAGTCTGGTTGTGGCTCAGCCATCTTATTTATTTTTATGTTCCAGAGAAAATATACCCCTAGAAAAGTCCAGGACCTGTCTCACTATTTAAGCTGGCTATTCCGGGTGGTTGCGTCACCCCTAGACCCTTGTTTTGGACTTCTGCAGGTCCAGGTCCTGCGGGAATCCTCTGTAAACTTTACCTCTCGTCAATGGTCTCCGTTCAGGAAAATTGGCTCCTTTGACACCGTTTTAGACAAACCATAATGTGTGTGGAGCTGAAAGAGGTTCTATTTACAAGTCTGCAGGAAATAGCCCTGGGCAGAGGATGGTAATTGTAGGGTGAAGGTTCACCAGGGGCTCCGAAGGGAGAGAGGACCGCCCCAGGGCAACAGCAGCCCAGCCAGAGGAGGTCTAGGAAGCCCCTTCCCCAGGGCCGGGTGCAGGTGCAGTAAGCTCCAGTTAGGGGGTAGGCATTGTGGAGTCAAGGGCAGCAGGAGTGGGTGCTGTAATGGGCAAGAGAGAGTTTAAGGTCTGCCCCTGCCTGCAGGACCTGCAGAAGCAAGATATGGAAAAGGTGGGGAGGTCTTTCCTGCTGTCTCCTTCACACTGTCTCCCCTAATGCTCTTCCCCAATATTTAAATGGTTCACACTCTCTCTTCATTTGACCTACTTGTAAGGTGACTTGGTCACTTCAAAGCCCTGGCCCCTTAAGATTAGAGCTGGGCTTTGAACCTAGATTCAAATATGATCTTTCTGATCACCATTCTCAGCCCCACCCTCCACCCTGCCCCACCACCCTTGGCCACTATTCCCCTAATCAGCCTTATTCTTCTTCATGGCATCCATCACTTTTGAACATATTGATTAATTTACTGGTGTACTGTCTGTCTCTTCCTTCTACAGTATAAGATCCATGAAGGCCTGGGGCTTTGGTATGTACATCATTATAACTCTAGTGCCTAGAACAATGCCTTTATAATGGTGCTCACTCAAGAGATAAGGAATGAATGAAACAAAGAACAAAAGAAAGAAAGAAAGAAAGAATGAATGAGTGAATTACTTAGCTTCAATATCAAGGGCCCTCTAGGTTCTCTTCCACAAGGTGTACCATCTCCCAGGGTAGAGATGAGTCCCTCATGCAGTAGACCTTGACCTCCAGGTCATGTGAACTACAGATCCTATTCATTTAGCGCTCCCACTGGTGGAAGCCAGAGAGCTGTCTGCAGCGTGGTCAGGGCAAAAGGTCTGAGGCCCAGGGAGCGGGTGATGATGTGTCAGAGGTCACCCAAAATCAAGGTGTGACTGAGGTAAGGTTCACAGCAGCTCTTTTGCTCTTGGTCCCCTGAGCCAAGCCCCAGCGTGGATTCTCACTTAGCAGATAAGAAGACAAAGCAGGGAGCACACAGCCCACTGGGGTCCTTGCTTCAGAGTTCTGGCGGGAGGTGGCCTTGGGCTGTGGGATTTAGATGTGTGGAGAAGGGCCCTTGACATCTCCTTGCAGCATGGGAAGAGCTGGAGAAGCCTGGGGAGGTGACATCATCACACTAATTCCTTCTGAGTTGCATCCTCAGCAGGACATCACTCTGACTGGGCTGGTCTTTGCTCCACTTACAGCTGTGTGACCAGTGCAGGTCACTTAGCCCCTGGGACCTCCCGACTAATGGTGGTCATGACTCAAATTAGCCATAACCAAAGGGCTCCTGGATGTGTTTGAACCCTCAGCAGCCAGTCCCCAGGAAGGAACAAGAAACAGGCTCTGCTCACCCATGGGGGAGGCCAGGCCCATGAGAGGGTAGAGGCCAGTTACCTCGGTCTGGCCTCAGCACTTTCAGCATCTCCCCTCCTTTCCCTCCCTCCCACAAGCCACTAGCCCACTCCTTGCCCAAATAACAGTCACCAAAATAGCTGTGGCAGTTGACTGAGGGGTACTGGAAGGGTCCCCTCCCTCCTGCTAGTCAGGCAGGCATGAGCAGAGGCCCAGGAGCTGGGTGAGACCCAGGCGGAGGCTGTTAATTGTACCTTTGGCCCGAATTAAATAAAAAAAGCACTCCTTGGGGCTGATGGCAGTGCTGGCTCTGAGGAGCCAGGTTCCTGTGCTTGGGAGAAATGCCTTGGGGTCTGGACTCCCCCAGAAGTCAGCGGCCAAGTGGGCAGAGTGATCAGAGGGAGTGTCACAGTGGTCCTACAGACTGGGAGCCTGAGAGTCAGAGCGTGTGCTCACCATTGCCTCCTCAGGAGACAGTCACTGACCACTCTGGCTAAAAACAGTGCCCAGCAACTGCCCCATCACCTGCTGCTTCTTTTTCCTCCATAGCACGGGTCACTGCTCAACGTGACATTGCCTCTCTGTTTGCGCATTTATTTCTTGTCTCTCCTGCCAGGCAGGGAGCTGGTCTATTTGATCCCAGCTTTGTCCTCGGCACCTAGACTAATGCCTGGAGCTCAGGAGATGCCGCGTAATTCAGTGAGGAAGAAAACCACAGTGCCTGGCAGATCTGGCCAGTCCTGAACCTAGATTCAAATATGACCTTTCTGATCACCATTCTCAGCCCCCTCCACCACCCTCCCCTCTCCATTATTCCCCTAACCTGCCTTACTCTTCTTCATGGCATCCATCACCTTTGAACACATTGATTAACTTATTGCGGGACTGTCTATGTCTTCCTTCTGCAATATAAGGAAAGTATGTCTCCTTGGCTTCTGCCATGCGTTGGAAAGCCAGAAGTAGAGGTAGAAACAAGGAACAAAGTACCCGACAGCACCAGACTCCCCAAACCCGCCCCCAAACACCAGGAAGAACAGCCCTTCCCATGTGACCCTCTATCTCCCGACTTCAGAGACCACCCTGTATCCTCAAGACAGCCTGGGGCAGCAGGGATGGTCCCCGTTTAATAACAATGAACAAAGCACTTTCTGACGGCTTTATTTATGTAACTAACAGGTAATTCTGGCTACTATTGCCATCTTATTGATGATGAAACTGACATTCTGAGAAATAAAGTGACTTGGTCAAATCCCCTGGCCCCTAAAGATGAGAGCTGGGATTTGAAGCTAGGCGGCCTGGCCCCAGAGGCCCTGCTTAAAGTCTGCATGCACAGCCTGTTGTCTAACGAGAACCCTGAAGTTCAGATGCGTTGACCTTCCCTTAGCCAGACGGGACTTTCCTTGTGCCACTTCTGTTAGCATTCCCAGCAGCAGTGCCTGCACATCTCTGGAAGTGTTGCTACACGTGTGCATGACACCTGGCACCTGTTTTGCTTTTCCTGTGATTGTACTGTGATCATTCCACCTCATTCCTGTTTTTTAGAGCCAGCAACAGTGGCGCGGAGAGGATAAGCAACTCACCTAACGTCACTTGGAGTAGAATCTCCTGATTTCCTTCGCTTTCACAGTGCACCTCTCTTGGCCTCCCTCTCTCTCTCTCCCCAGCTGTGACACAGGCCCAGACTGCTGGAGCCCTGGACCCTGCCTGGGCTGGCACGCTGCAGCCAGGAGCCCTCTCCCCCCAGCACTGGGTGGCTGTTAAATGCCTTCTTGATTTTTTATGAGCTTTGTCACCCCGCCACACACCAAGTTGCCTTTAAGGTGGTGCCATTAAGGCGAATCATCGAGATTAATAAATAAGTGTATGAGGGGTTGGGCAGTGGAGAGTTTTCTTTAAGAGCCCTGGCTGCAGACACAGGACACTGTGGCTATGAGAACTCCAACCTCAGCTTGCGGCCTCTATGACCCACCCTGGCCCACTGGGCTTTTCCGAGAGTCAAGTGACCTGGATTCTAGAATCCCTTCCACCGCCTTTGATCCTCGGCTTCCCGATCTTGCCATGGAACGTGCATCTGTACTTCTGTGTTCTTTCGCACGGGTCTGGCTAGGGTCACAAGTGATGGAACACAAGGCTTTAAGGCTGTGTCTGCCGGGGAAACATCTTGACAGGAGACGCTACTTTCACCTGGGGTTTCAGACATGCTTACTTGGGGAGTCCACAGTCTCCGCAGGGTCCTCGTTCACCCCACTCCCATTCTGAGTCAGTAGAACAGTTTGAAGAGTTTCACACACAGGGTCTCCCCAAGATTTTGTTTGAAGACAGAATCTCAGTAAACAAAAAACAAACTTTGGGGGGAAAAACTGCTATAAGGTTTATACTTTATTTTTAAATAGAGCAATATAGCAGCATGGTACCAGGATAGGGATTGGCAAACCTCTTCTGTAAAAGGTCAGACGGTGGATATTTTAGGCTTTGTGTGCTAGACAGTCTCTGGTAACTACTCAACCTGCTGTTGTGGCACAAGTGGAACCTTAGACGATCTATGAGTGAGCGGCCATGTTTCAACCAAACACTTTTTATAGACACTTAAATTTCTTGTAGTTTTCATGTGCCAGAAGTATTACTCCTCTTTTAATTTTTTTCCCAGTCGTTTAAAAATGTGAAACTCATTCTCAGCCCACTGGCTATAAATAAACAGACAGCAGGCAGAACTGGCTGTGGGCCCCAGTTTTCTGATCCCTGTCATAGCTGGAAAACCTGAATTTGAGTCCCTCTCCATGGTCAGTTCACTGAGTGACGTTAAGCTTAGCTGCTTTATCCTCTCTGGGACTCAGTTTCCCTGTCTAGAAAAAAAAAAGGCTGAGGCCAGATGATCTCTGAAATCTGATTGCACTGTGACACCTAATGGTGGAAATTTCAGAATTTTGCAAAGTGACTGCAAGGAGACATATTTGCCAGGAATGAGGGAGGAAGCCTTCTGTTGCCCTAAAATCCTCTACCTGGGAAGAGAAAGGGGTGCTTTCTTGGCAATGCCTGGTGTTACTGTCCCCTCTGAGAGGTTAAGTAGATCTTGGGGTCTTCAAGAGGCCTGATGATCCACAGACAAAAGGGTTTTGGCAGAAACATTGGAAGCGGTCTCTCTCCCACCCCTTCCCAACTCCCGGCTGAGGCCCCTCACCATTCATGACAGGCCCCCTCCTGCTGCCTTGCTTAACAAAGACAAAGACAGCAGTTCACACTGTAATGTTGAAAATTGCTTGTTTCAGAACATCCCAGTAAACAAGCCCGTCTTTGTTTTAATCCCAGCCTAGCTTACTGTAGTTAATTATAGGAATTTGTGGCTATTTATGTGAACCGAAGACAGGCGAAAACATTCATTTGTAGGCCGTGTAAGTGCTGGGTGGGAATGGGCTCCCAGGACCGAGAGGACCTAGGTAGCATTTGTCCTGGGAGCCGTAGTGAGAAGCCCAGGTGTGTAATTACTCCCTCTGCTCCCCAAAAGAGAGAAGGCTGCCATAGAAAGTGACACCTAATGACTGTTTTCAGCCCAGCACGGGTAACAGGAAAAGCCCCATGTTTAAGGCAGTTGCCTGAGCTGCGGGTCTTGCACCTGCCAGGTGAGCTGGGTTATTTATTTCTGGGCCTGTCCGCTGCCTGCCCCATGTTTCTGTCCCCAGTGGGTCTGGGGAGAAGGGAGCAGGGCCAAAGGTTCTCAGGGGCTTGCAGAGAGGGAAGGGGGCGCCGCAGTGGCTGGAGGGCATGGGCACTGCCTTTTCTCCCTCTTCTCCAGCCCGGGAGGAGCCACGGTTAGCGAGGAATGTTAACAAAGAGGAGACAGCACTGGCTAAACAGAGGCCCCACGACAATTCCCGGCCCAAACAAAGCTACCCCGGCCCCCACCCGCACGAGAAAACAAGCCAGGCCTTTGTGCACACTCAATAATTATCGCTTGCAATTACCCGAGTCAGGGCGGCCCGGCTGGGCTGGGGCGGCAGGCATGGAGGGAGGCGCTGCTGAAAACTCCGCATCTTTCTGGGGCACAGTGCCTGCTGCTGGGGCCAATTCTCCAGGATGTTACCAGCCTGCTGACCACCGGCCAAATGAACCCCAAAAGGCCTGGGTGTCCTGCGCTGGACTCCTCGTGGCCTGGACTTCTATTCTGAGCTCGGCTGTTGGGAGCCCCATGAGGCTAGGCCCGCATCTCAGCCCCAACCCTCCAGCCCCATGCACTAGTAAGCCCACAGCCATGGTGGTGGCGGGCAGCTCGCTGCACAGAACTCTCATCCCCTAGCCGCCCCCAACCATCTCTGAGCCTTGACGTGTCCCTCTCTCTGTGTCCTGGCCCCCAATCCTCTGCCCACTTCTTTTCCTTTCTCTCACCTCCTCCAAATCCCCCTACGTTTGCATCTGAGATGCCAAAGAAGTCTCTCAGTCCTGCTTAGCTTGTGCTAATGCTCAGTATCCATTCCCAGTCCTCCGCCCTTGCTGATGCTTCCTTTTTAATGCCCCTTTCTTCACACCTGTCCAGCCCCATCATCTAAGCCCTAGATCCAGACGCTACCTCCTCCAGGAAGCCTCCCAGGACTGCTCTACTCAATGCTTATCTCCGTGCCTGACCTTTCACAAGTGAGTGATTCACTGTCTTGTGAGAACGTGTGTACGTACCTATGTGTACATGAGTGTGGCTCTACCAACTCAGCTATGAGCTTAATTTGAACAGTCATTATAGGACTAATCATCAAACTCAACATTTACTGAGTGCCTATTAAGAACCAGGGACAGCATTAGATGTTTTCTAGGTATTTATCATTTAAATCATACGATCATCTTAAGAGGTAGGTGCTATTATTATCCCCAATTTATGATGGGAACTTCTGTGCAGACAAGTTAAGTTACTTGTCCCAGGTCACAGAGCAGCAAGTGGAAGACCTGGAGCCAGTGGGGAACTGGAGGTCGCACTGGATGGCTTGTGAGAGTTGATCAATCCATCATTCCCATCTTTTCCTAACTCTGAATGCAATCACATTGGTGCCTTGAAACAGGTCACAGTGGCGATATTTATACCACGGGAATCAGCAAATCCTCAATAAGAGCTTCCTCCCCTCTTTCTGGAAAGGCGGTTGTTAAACATTGACCAGCACACTAGGGGCTGGACCTGCACTGTGCAGTTATAAGCTAGTGTTCCCTGCATTATAGCTTAGGGAGTCTCGGCCTCTTTCCCACTGCCCTCCACCAGCACAGAGTTGTGCTGGGTGCCTAGGAGGTGAGGTTGTTCATCTGTCCACTCCAAACAACAGGGATTTATTTCTGGGCTATTAGGTGAGAGGGAGTTTGGTCAGAGGTCTTCAGCTTGGATGGAGATAAAACCTCACCCTCCCTAGCCCGAGTTTCCTTTGGTGCAAAGCTGCCCCTGTTATTCTTTTGTGAGCCCAGAGCCCTGGGCAGCCACGTCTGCATGAGGATAAGCATCCCCCAGGCCTGACCTTGGCCAAGGCCCCTCACCTCTGCCTTGCTGCCAGACAGAGCTGAGAACTGCAGACAGAGATCAATTAGAGACTAGCTTCATCTTTGTTTCAAAAAAGACAAGACAAGAAAAGCTGTGGATAATGTTAGAAAGAGTAAAAATTAGCCTTTTTCCAAGAGCCCCAGCAGGGTCGGGCCTGGAACGCCTGTCTCGTGAAGTTATTTTGGTTTCTCTGCCTGGTGGCTTGGAGCAATTTGCTGGGCACCCATCGGCCAGAGAGGCCAAGAGGCTCCTGCCATTGGGAGCTGCCTTTTTACACCGGCGTAATGATGGTTTCTGGGCAAGAGAGATCAATAGGGGATAAAAATATGTTTCCGTTACATCTGGACGCCCGCTCTGGGCCTCTCACTGACTCAGAGACGCCCTGCAGGGAGCTGGAGGAGAAACCACTCCGTACAACAGGTTCAGTAAAGGACTACATAGAGAGACTGCGTCTGCCACCTCCTCAGGGCCCCAGAGCCCCCAGATGCGAATGGGGAGACCACTGAGATGTCAGTGCAGGGGTGGCCTTGATGTCTCCACATTCTCACCTCCTTTTCTTGGAGAAGGTCCCTCTCAGCTGTCCACAGAGCTAGAGCAGTGAGGGAGTGACCGGAGGGAGCCAGACGGCACTGCCTGCCCCAATGCCACACACTGCAGACATCAGAGGGAAGAAGACATAGATTCTTCTGCTCTTAGGAAATTCAAGGTCTGGTGAGGAGACAGTGGGGGAAACAGACAACTGCCTTAGAGTTAGCTCTGCAGGGACCAGCAGAGACTCAACGGCAGGGCCCCCAAATCAGCAAAACAAACAAACATCAAACCCACAAAAAAATACATGTAGTAATTTCTTATTACTTAGGTACCAGGCACTTTTTTTCAATCCATTGCATTACATTAAAAAAAAAAATTCAATGGACTTTTGGGGAACAGGTGGTGTTTGGTTGCATGAATAAATTCTTCCGTGGTGATTTCTGAGATTTTGGTGCACCCATCACCCAAGCAGTGTACACTGTACCCAATGTGCAGTTTTTTTATCTATCACCTCCCTCCCATCCTTTCTCCCGAGTCCCTAAAGTCCATTGTATCATTCTTATGCCTTTGCATCCTCATAGCTTAGCTTCCACTTATGAGTGAGAACATACTATGTTTGGTTTTCCATTCTTATTTCTCTTAGAATAATGGTCCCCAGTTCCATCCAGGTTGCTACAAATGTCATTATTTTGTTCCTTTTTAGGGCTGAGTAGTATTCTATGGTATTTATATACCACAATTTCTTTATCCACTTGTTGATTAGTGGGCATTTAGGTTGGGTACCAGGCATTTGAAATACACCATCTCACTTAATCCTTAAAGCAACTCCATGAGATATAGGAACGCTTTTACACTGTTGGTGGGAGCGTAAATTAGTTCAACCATTGTGGAAAACAATGTGGCAATTCCTCATGGATCTGGAACCAGAAATACCACTTGACCCAGCAATCCCATTATGGGGCATATACCCAAAGGATTATAAAACATTCATCTGTAAAGTTACATGCCCATGCATGTTTATTGTGGCACTGTTCACAATACCAAAGACTTGGAACCAATCCAAATGCCCATCAATGATAGACTGGATAAAGAAAATGTGGCATATACACCATGGAATACTATGCAGCCATAAAAAAGGATGAGTTCATGTCCTTTTCAGGGACATGGATGAAGCTGGAAACTATCATTCTCAGCAAGCCAAAACAAGAACAGAAAGCCAAACACTGCATGTTCTCTCTCATTCATAAGTGGGTGTTGAACAATGAGAACACATGGACACAGGGAGGGGAACATCACACACCAGGGCCTGTCAGGGGATGGGGCATTTAGAGGAGGGATAGCAGGGGATGAGGGGATTGGGGAGGGATAGCATTAGGAGAAATACCTAATGTAGATGATGGGGGCGGGGGGCGATGGATACAGCAAACCACTATGGCACTTGTATACCTATGTAACAAACCTGCACATTCTGCACATGTACCCCAGAACTTAAAGTATGCTAGTAAAAAAAAATACAAAAATATGTAACTCCATGAAGTACTTATTATAATGACCTCATTTTAGATATAAGGAGACAGAGGCACAGTGATCCACAGTAACATGGCCAACCAAAGCCGCTGGATCACGAGCTGTGGAACCAGCCCCAGCCTCTCTGCCCCTGGAGCTGCAGTCTTAACCTTTATGCCCCAGACCAAGGATTGACAAACTTTTTAATAAAGGACCAGATGGTCAATATTTTAGGCTTTGCAGGCCAGATGGGCTCTGCTGTTGTGGCACAAAGGCAGCCATAGACAATACATTAATGAATAGGCATGGCTCTGTTTCAATAAAACTTTATTTACAAAAGCAAGTGATGGGCTGGATTTGGCCCATGGGCTGTAGTTCATCAACCCCTACTCTGGTGCCCTAAGATATATTTTTATTATGAAGCCATCTTGAAGGATTTCAATTTCTGGAGCTTGGAAGTCTCTTTGGTAATTTTTGCCTTATTCAAGAGCAGTACTGTTTAGTAGAAATATACATGCAAGACACATACATAATTTAATAATTTTAGTAATTACATTAGAAAGGAAAAAAGAAACAGGTAAAACTAATTTAATTTAATTAATTAATTTTATTTTTTGCCTAGGCTGGAGTGCAGTGGTACACAGCTCATTGTAACCTCTGCCTCCCGGGTTCAAATGATTCTCCTGCCTCAGCCTTCCGAGTAGCTGGGACTACAGGCATGCGCCATCATGCCCAGCTAATTTTAATACTGTATTTTAATAAATAATTTAATTTAATTAATAATGTTAATACTGTATTTGATTTAACCACATAGCTCAGAATTATTATGGTTTCAACAGGTAATCAATATAATACATTATTAATAAGGTTTTTTTCCATTCTTTATAAATACCAAATATTGAAAATGCCATGTACATTTCTCCTTACAACACATCTCAGTTCAGACTTGCCTTATTTCAGGTACTCAATAGCCACACATGGCTAGCTGCTACCTTATTGGACAGTGTATTATTTAAAAAATAAGGTATTTTACTGAAATAAGACTAAATCTCTGTATAAGATGAACATATAAGAACAGAAATGAGAAAGAAATTCTTGGGTGAGTTAGAGTCTTTTTTTGGGTGAGTCAGGGTCTCCAGAGAAACAGAATCAATAGGATATATATGTATATAGAAAGATATTATTATAAGGAATTGGTCCACACAATTAGGGAGGCTCAGAAGTCTAAAGGTCTTTCATTGGCAACATAGGGTCCCAGGAGAGCCACGGAGTAGTTTCAGTCTGAGTCCCAAGGCCTGAGAACCAGGAGATTTCAATGTTTCAGTTCAAATCTGAAGGCAGGAAGAAAAGCAATGTCCCAGCTTGAAGGCAGTCAGGCAGGAGGAGTTTCCTTTTACTTTCAGGAAGGTCAGCCTTCAAGTGATTGGATGAGCCCACCCTTATTAGAAAGGGCACTCTGCTCAACTCAGTGTACGGATCAAATGTTAAGCTCATCCAAAAACACCTTCAGAGACATACTCGATGTAATAATGGTAATATTGATCAACTATCTGGGCACTCTATGACCCAGTCAAATTAATGCTTAATATTAACCATCATAGTCAGGGAAGGCTCCCTGAAGGAAGAGTCATCCTAATTAAAACCTGGAAGCAGAGAAGTTCACCATCCAAAGAGGTGTTGATCTGTGTTGCCTAGGCTGGTCTTGAACTCCTAGCCCAATTGATCCTCCTTCCTTGGCCTCCCAAAGTGCTGGGATTACTGGAATAAGCCACTGTGCCTAGCCAAAATCTGCCTTTTTTTTTCTTTTCTTTCTTTCTTTCTTTCTTTTTTTTTTTTGAGACAGGGTCTTGCTCTGCTGTCCAGGCTGGAGTGCAGTGCATAATCTCAGCTCACTGCAACCTCTGTTTCCTGTGTTCAAGCAATTCTCGTGCCTCAGCCTCAAGTAGTTGTGATTACAGGCATGTGCCACCATGTCTGGCTAATTTTTTTGTATTTTTTATAGAGATGGGGTGGTGCCATGTTGGCCAGGCTGGTCTTGAATTCCTGGCCTCAAGTGATCTGTCCATCTCAGCCTCTCAAAGCGTTGGGATTACAGGCATGAACCACCATGCCTTTCCCAGAATATGCCTTTTAACAAGAATCCGAGTGATGCACTTCAGTTTGTGAACCTACATGGCTTAGGTTGTGGTTTGATCGGAAAGCTCTGAGCTGAACACTCTTTACCACCTTCTCAATCCTGCCTCATGCCACAGTGCCGTTGCTCCCTGATTTTTCTGCCCAGAGCACTCAGAAGAGTCTTTCTGTTGCTGCCACCAGCAAGGCAAATTAAACCGATGTCCCAGACTCCATTTCTCCTTCCTTTGGTATTTTAAATATTCTCTATTTGGATCTCCTAGAGCTGTTTCAAATCTGAGCTTTTCTCTCCCGGGGCAAAAATGATAATGTTTCCTGCTGCTTGGGTTGGCAGGTTTTGCAGTGCGTGCTAAGGAAGTGAAGACCGGGCGGCCACTGGCCGGACTTCAGAGGCACCTACTACGGGTCCTGCCCGTGGGGAGCACAGGTGCAAGTGCAAGAGGAGGCATCTTACACAAGGGAGTGGAATTTCATCACAGAGTAAAGCATTTGATTGGTTTCAGTCCTTGGCAAGTTCCGAGGCTGCCTGACCTGCATTTGTCATCCTGTTCATTTTATTTTTATACAAGGTGGGCCATTAAGTGCCCCAGTTTGCTTCTGGGCAGGAAAAAGTCAGCTTTTGTTGCAGAATTCGAGGGACATCCTCAGGTTCCTGGTTCAAAATAAGAGAGCAGTTTCAATCACAGTCTAAGCAACTTTCCAGCACAACTCTAGTACTTCCTAAAGATTCCTAAGGTTTATGGTTTAAACCTTCCTTTGTTTTTGTGTTCAATATCATTGCTCCACAGTCTAGTCTGCTCATAGCAGGAGTCCCAGAAAGATGCTTAAAGGATGAGTAAAGAGTGATTACATCAGTGGGTTTTCTGAGTCCTGAGGCATTTCTGGGAATGGTATAAGGAGTACTCCCAGACAGTCTCATTGAATGTGATAATTATCATTAATTGACTGGCTTTTGTTTCATTGACACCAAAATTATTTTACATCAGACTTTTCCAATTTTGGATTTATTCTCCTTCGGGATAATATTCTGGGTAAGAGGAAAGAAATTGTAACTGTGATATTCTGAAGCTAGATTTCCTGCTTGGATCTGAGCCATAAGCTTGGGCTGCACAAAAGAGCCAGTTATATAATAATAATAGCGCACCTTTACTGAGCACATACAATATGGCACCACAGTAAGAACTTCATAGGTGTTAACCCACATTTTCCTCAAAACAGCCTATTGGTTGACTTTCTATCACATCCATTTTACAGATAAGAAAAATGAGGCATGGCAAGATGAAAGGATTTATCCAATGCCATGCAGCCTGACTGTGGTAAAATCCAGGATTTAGAAGCATCCTGATTCTCATGACCCTATTCTTTATGATCCAGCCATTCAATAATTTGTACAATCTTTTTTTTTTTTTTTTGAGATGGAGTCTCACTCTATCACCCAGGCTGGAGTGTAATGGAGTGATCTCAGCTCACTGCAGCCTCCGACTCCTGGGTTCAAGCAATTCTCCTGCCTCAGTCTCTAGAATAGCTGGGATTACAGGCACATGCCGCCTAATTTTTTGTATTTTTAGTAGAGATAGGGTTTTGTTATGTTGGCCAGGCTGGTCTCGAATTTCTGACCTCAGGCAATCCTCCTGCTTGGGCTTCCCAAAGTGCTGGAATTATGGCACAAGCCACCATGCCTGGCCAATTTGTACAATCTTACTTGTTCCTCACAACTTTTTTTTTTTTTTTTTTTTTTTGAGAAGAAGTCTTGCTCTGTCACCCAGGCTGGAGTGCAGTGGTACAATCTCAGCTCACTGCAGCCTCCACCTCCTGGGTTCTAGCGATTTTCTTGCCTCAGCTTCCCAAGTAGCTGAGACTACAGGTGCACACCAGCACATTAGGCTAATCTTTTGTATTTTTAGTAGAAATGCGGCTTCACCATGTTGGTCAGGGTGATCTTGAACTCCTGACCTCAAATGATCCACCCTCCTCGGCCTCCCAAAACCTGGGATTATAGGCATGAGCCACCGCACCTGGCTGCAAGTACTCTCAAAAAGGACATTATTATGACTGGCATTTTACAGAGAGAGTAACTGAAATTCCAAGAAGTTACGTGAGCTTGGGAAGAGCAGGATTAAATCACTGACCCAGATCTTCTGGATTCAGATCTTCCGTTCTTGCCATTTTTTCGGTGGGGGGAGTTGAGTGTTAGTGAGCTCGGGGCTGGGCAGGAAACACAAACAAGTGACATAGGCTGTAGGGGAAGACTGGGGGCACACACAGTCGGAGGAAGCAGCCCCCACACTGCTCCAGTCACTGTGCAGGGTCCACTCTGACCCTTATCTTCTGATGTTCTTTCTTTTTTTTCAAAGACTGGGTCTCGCTGTGTTGCCCAGGCTGGAGTGCAATGGCGTGATCATTGCTCACTACACCCTTGAACTCCTGGGCTCCAGTGATCCTTCTGCCTCAGCCTCGTTAGTACCTAGGATTACAGGAGCACATCCCCACACCCAGCCATTGTTGTATTTGTTTTGTTTTGTTTTGTTTTTTGTAGACACAGGGTCTCACTATGTTGCCTAAGCTGGTCTCGAACTCCTGGCCTCAAGCAATCCTCCACCTTGAGCTCCCAAAGCACTGGGATTACATACGTAAGCCACTTGACCGGCTGATTTTATAAGAGAAACTGGGAGTTCAGGTTTTTTTTGTGAAATTTCCCTATTTGGAAATGTTGCAACTAACTGACAGTTTTGAAAAGAAAACACTCCATGTCTCCAGCAAATCTGTTTGTGTGGATTGTAGGCAGCCCACTGGCAGAGCTTGTATAACTCGTGCTCTCTCCACGCCTGAAATGGCATCTGATGTAGGGAAAACGGCCTTTTCCCTGTTCTCTGAATAAAGCTGGATCCTCAAAACTCAGGAGGTGATAAACGTTTCTTCACTGAGGTATGTACCCTGCATTAAAGTTCTTTCTCCAAAGGTGTTGTTAACCCATTGCCCTCAAGGCTCATGTCTCCTTCTGCCACCCTAACCCAGGTCCCATTGGCTGTTAAAGTATTAAAATACATTCAATCACTTAGCAAATAGCTGCTATCTGGACCCCTGTAGTACTTTCTCATCCTGAGGCTGCAGGCTCTGTTTAGAACCCTCAGATTTCCCACAATTGAGCTTGAAAAGGAGAAAGCCTGACCCAGCATAGGACACGGAGATCACCCTCCAGAAAGCCTGCTGGGGCCTGTGCAAAGCGCTCGCTGAATATTGGGAATATCACCCCTGAGCCTATCACTCAAGGATCATTTGCCCTCAGCGGACTCCTTTCTAAGGTATTTAAGATCAGCCTTTCTCTGGTCTTCCCCACTCACCTCCACCACTGCACCAGCCACTTACCTGCTTTTTTCTGCAGACTGGGCCAGAGCAAGGGCCTGAATCTGCCCAGTTCAGTCTGTTTTCACTACCTCTTACCTATAGGAGAAGTAGGAGGTGGGAGTTTCATCCTGCAGGAGAGATTGCTCTCGGAGGCCTCTGTGCATTTGATGAGATCTTTCTTTGGGCAGAAAGCTGGGGACCCCTAAGGCAAAGTGCTCATTTTCAGGGAAATGGCAGGTGTGTGGGGATAGGGGAATTCGTTTCTCCAAATCCACACCACATGGGGCGTGGGGTGGGGAGAGCTCCTTATCGGGAGAAATCATCCCTCCATGCTATCAGGAAGGGGCACAAAGAGCTTCAGCTCTAGCTTATAAGCCAGGAGTTGTTCATTTCTATTACTCTTCCTTTTGTGTCTGAAATATTTTGTCCTCATTTGGGCAAATTGGAAAAAATGATGTAGATGGGAAAATCTCTCACGGCACCTTCATCCCCTTAGGGAGAGACTCTGACGCTCACACTCCCAGGGACAGGATTCAGGAAAATCAGTTTTGAAGCCATATGTGGCCTAGCATGACACAGACCAAGGGGGAAGGGAGAGGGAAGGCAACTGTGGCAGGTGGCTGCAATTTATCTTCTAGCTGGGACACTCCCCAAGAATCATGGAATCAGATGTAATTTACTTATTCATTATACCTACTATTTGTTGTCCATTGTCTCCTGCTAGAATATAGAACTTACAAGGGCAGGGATGAGTGTCTGTTTTGTTTACTGCAAATGCCTAGCATAGCACCTACCACATAGCAGGCATTCAACTAATATTTAAGCAAATATATCCTTAGAATTCTGTGCGTTTATCTCATCAATGTCTTCTTTGCGGAGAAGTGGAAACTGAGGTCTGGAGAGGGGAAGGGTTTGTCTCGCAGCCAGTTAGTGACAGAGCCTAGGCCTGCAGGGTCTGTTTCCGACAGAATATCAGTGCAGGCTTTCATTACAGCCCTCACTGCCTTTGCCATCTATCCTGTCTGCTCAAGTATTTGTTGTGACATTTGCCATCCTACTGGCATCTTCCAGGATTCTGTTTATTCTAGTTTTGTCCTCCAGGAAACTGCTGCTTCCGGGGGAAGGGAACAAGGATTCTACTGAGGGGTTGAGGTGCTCCACGTCTTGGTCTGGAAGGTAGGTAGACCGGTGTGGTCTCTTTGTGAAAATTCTTGGAGCTGTATGTTTCTGCTATGTTTCCATTTTTGTTTGTATATTGTACCCGAGTGCAAACACCTGCTATAGAAAAAAAAACCTAACACACATACACGCATGCACACACACACAGCCAAAGCATCATAGGTGCTTTGTGAGGTGGTGGTAGTAATACTGATAATATTGCCATGTGCAGTGGCTCATGTCTGGAATCTCATCTTGGGAGTCTGAGGCGGGAGGATCACTGGAGGCCAGGAGTTTGAGACCAGCCTGGGCAACAGAGGTCACGTGACTTCTCCAAGGTCATACATGAGGACATATGGATTCGCAGTTTGGACCCAGGCCAGCTGCCACCAGAACCTGCTTGCCTGGTTCACACTGTGATGATGTTATGGTGTTTTTTACCTGAGGCCTAAAGAAAGTGAAACCATGGATGTTGCAGATCCAATACCAACAATCACAGAAGGCTTCCTGAAAGAGGAGAGACCAGCTAGCTCCTGAGATAAGTGATGTGATGAAGAAAGGAAGGGACGGACCCAGCTCCCTGCATGCAGATTTGATACATTCATCACTTACCCTGTGAGTAGGCACAGGGTTGGGCACTTTCCCATAGTTTAATTTTCTGTGTATGGCGCTGTGAAGGGAGACTGTTTATCCCCATTGCACAGATGGAGAAACCGAGGGAGACCCAAAACACTGACAGGTCTTGTCCAAGGTTACCCAACTGGTAAGCAGCAGAGCTGAAATTCCAACCTCTGCATCCTGACACCCAGGCAAGCCCCTGGTGCACACTGCATTCTTCTCTGTGGCATTTTTCCACTTTTCTGACCAACAGTGGTGAAATTTCTGTAACTTCAAACAGGTAAGTGGCTGAAGTTTGGGGGCTCAGTTCACTTCCCACTGAAATGAGTCTCTTGGACCAGGTGGTCTCCTGAAGAGAAAGCCCCTCCTCTTCCAAGGATCTGGTAATCCCCAAGCCTCCTCCTGGTCTATCCAAGTGGCTTTCATCAACTCCGTGGGACTCACTGCCCCTTCCCTTCCACCCATGTCAGAAACTCAGACCACAGCTCTTTTAGGAATTACCTTCCTCAGTTGGGTAACAAACCCTGTCTTTGCCCATACAGACCCATAACCCAAGGCGAGGAAGGGACCAACTACTTCTCCCACAAGCCCCCTGCCACCCTCTGCTTGCCAAGAACCCCCTAGGCCTTGATCTGCCCTCCTCAGGCTCCTGGGGAATCAAAACCCTTGACTGTGTTTCTTTAAACTGATCATCAATTTCCCCTTTATGAAAATTAAGGCTGGATAGGAAATGCCTTGAAAAATACATCAAGGTGAGGCAAATGGCTTTTCGAGATCAATTCCAAGCACACACAGGTTTGGGGTGGACTTTATTTGATTCCCTCTCCAAACCTGGGCCAGGGAGCCAGAAAATAGCAAGAGCCAAGCATCAGGCTGGAGATTTTCTGCTTCTCTGAGTAATCGCATCCCCCATGGCTGCCCAGGAAGCCACATTCAGGGGTCCCCCAACCATCCCTCCTCATACACCCCCTTCTCGTTCCACACGACCATCCTCAAAGGTTTTTCCACTTAATTTTGTTTAGAAATTTGAAAAGCAAGTGAAAGTGCAGCCTGATTATAGACTTTATTTAAAGGTTTGATTTAGGTTTCTCTCTGTTCTTATATCAAAGATAAAGTGGAAGTGGTGGTATCATGTTCAGGTAATGAGATTTTATATTAAAAAGAATAAATTAAGCTCATAAAGCCATCGGTGGAAGGGCCAGGTGGGGCTGATGCACTCACAGAGGAGCCTATGCATTTATGTAACAAGTACCCTGAACAGGAGTCCAGGTTTGTGCTGGACTTCTAAGTCAAGGGCATCCTTTTTCTTGTCTTATTTTCTGAATTATCCCCATAGGCCCTCAGGGAGAAGATTCCAGGGTCCCAGGAGTCAGAAACCACTGTGAAAACCCTCCCTTTACCACTTATTAGCTGCATGACTGTGGACAAGTGACTCAACCTTCCTGATCCTATCTTTTCTCTTCTCTAAAAGGGAGGTCGTATTAGTATCCACCCAGACCTATCTTAGCGATTGTAGGGGATAGTTCATGTGACGTATATATAGTGAAGCTACAGTTCGAGTTGCATATAACGCAAAGAACATTAACCATGATAACTTTTTGAGTAGCAGTTTCCTTATCTGACAATTGGGGATATTGCTGTTCATCTAAGAGAGATGTCATTATGAGTAAGTGAAATAAGCATAAAGATCTTTGTACAAAAAAAGCCTACAGTGATCATACCCGTACTTGTATAGTAATTACTGTTAATTCCAGCCAGGCCCTGGGAAGAATCTATCTCCCCATGCTTGTCAAGAGGGGCTGCTTCCCCTGTCCCACACTCCGCACAGATGGAGGCTGGTGAAAATAGAAATTCCAACCTTCCTTCTGCCCTCCCCCCACTCCACGCCCACCCCCCCTTCCTTCCTTGTGAGCAATAAAACAAAATACAAAGAACAGGAATCAAATAAAGACTCTGCAACTGAGCCGTCTGTGGTCATTTTAAAACAGATCCTTTTTGAAAAGCTGGGTGACATTTTCCTTTAACGCCTGATTTTTTTTTAATGCCGGCTGCATTTTTTAAGCACCCAGCCGGCTTGTAACCAGCCAAGGCAGTACAGTAGCTGCACCGACTGTACCATTTGATCATTAATTTATCACAGTTCTAGCAGTTTGTCTGACAGGTGATAGCACTTTCATCTAATGAGCCCACAGCCAGGGTGGGGGCGCGGGTGCCCAGTCTGGCCAGCCTGCAGGGTAAGGGCCACGCACATGCTCTCTACTGGACTGTTTTCATTCCAGGGACCATCCCAGGCCCAGAAAATGGCTGTCCAGTGGACTGGGGTCCTGCCACAGTAGATGAGGCTGAGAAGACCCCCCCAGTGGGCCAAGAATAAGAGAAAAGTGTGGATGAAACTCCTGCCTGGGCCAGTGAGTCACTGCATTAATCAGTATAGACTTGGTTATGCTGCAGTGATAAATAAATTCCCATCCTCGAATATCTGAGGCTTCTGGAAACAAAGTTGGTTTTTCCCTTATGCAGCATGTCCACTGCTGTAAGAGCTACCCTAGGACTGTCTCACAGAGGTGCCCCCTCCTTGAGGTAGAGAGGAAAGTGTGGTGCACCAGGGGCTATCATAAAACTTCTGTCACATTTCATTGGCCAAAGCTACTCACATGGCCATGCACAAGTTCAACTGGGCAAAGCAGCATCATCGCACCATGTGCCCCAACACAAGAAAACCAAACATCTGTCAGCAGCCCCGATGGCTACTGTTGTCATAAATTCTGCTCATGGATCGGAATCCTGGATCACTGGATCAATCCACTTCTCTCCATTCTCTGCCTCTGCTGTCATCCAAGCTGCCATCATCTCATCCTGATGACCTGTTCTCCCTACCAGGGCCGCTCTTAGATCTGTTCTGGGACCTGAGCAATAGTGGGCCTGTGCTTTTGAGTTGCGTTCTTGACAATTTCTTAGTCTAAGTCTCCTTCTTGTGCCTGGGACCAGCGGGGGCCAGTAATGGCCCAGGACACCTGACTCCAGATAGGAATTCGGGCACCTGTCTCCATTTCTCTCCCCTGAGGTGTTCTCCAACTCTCTGCCCCTGCCCATTGCTTACTCAGGGTAGAATAGTTGCCCCACAGAACTTCAAGACTCATGCCTATGGGGTCAGCCTAGGGCTCATGGTGTGGCGACAGTTCCAAGAGGGTGGCTTGGCACACAGATCCCTCGCACTGGGCACTGTGGTGTTTCCTTCACAGGAGCCTGTGAGTTTGCACTGCCTGAAACGTGCTGACTCAGTGATTTGGAGTGACTCAAATTGTTTATCTAGACAGGGGCCCTGAAACAATATTTTCCTAGGTCCCACATACCTAGGGGTGACCCTGCTTCCTCTTTCTGCTCTTGCCCTATTTAGATCTGTTCTCCACCCAGCAGCAAAGAAAACCTTAAAAATTCTCCCGTGGATTCTCATGAGGCTGGGAAGAAACCTCTAACATCTCACAATGGTCTATGAGGCTGTTTCACACTGATCCTCACCCCAGTGCTCTGTAGAGTCAACTGGGGAGCTTTTGATATATTCTGTAGTCTGGGCCCCACCCTAGACCAATTGCATCAGGATCTGCAGGGATGGGGCTGGAGTGAGCAGGTGATTCTAACACACAGTCCAGGGTAAGAACTGTGACCTCTGTCACCTGACGTCTGTCTCTCTCATCTGATAACCATCACAGCCTTGTTTCTCATCCTTTTCCATCCTTCCTTCATTTCCTCCAAAGTGCCAAGTTCTCCCCACTGCCCCCAGGACACTTGCACTTTCCATCCCCTCTGCCTGGAATAGTGCCCTTTCCCAGATGCTGCGAAGGATTCTGTTTTCCTGCCTTTCAACTCGCGGCTCAAATGTTAATTTCATGAAAATGCTTTCTTGACCTTCTGATGTAGACTCACTCCTCCCCGTCCCATCCCGTCATTTTCAAAGACGGACTTAATATCTCATCTTTTATTTATTACTTGGCGTTGTTTATTATGTCTTGTGTGTTTTCATCCAGTAGAATACATTTCATGAGGGTAGGCGCTTTGTTAACTTTGTTCATCCCATATTCTCATTCTCAGGGTCTGACATCCAGCTCAATAAATAGTTACTAAGTGAGTCAATGTCAAAACTAATATTTATAGAGAATTTTTCTGAGGTTTGGTACCTTTGTTGATTATTTTCAGAGTTTAATTTTGGGCAAAGTTGGTCTCTCTTGAATAACTGGTAAGGGTGAATTTTCTTTGAACAGGTAATTGTCCAGATTGTGCAACTCCGGAATAATAAATTTAGCTCTGAGCTTCCTGGGTTCCAAGGCAAAAAAGGGTCAAATTAACCACAGAAACTATGTTAGTCCATGTGGCTGGTATAGTTGCCTCTTCTTTCTCCTTCCTCATGGTCTTTGATTTTCCATGTCTATTTTCACAGCATCTGATTACAAGCTGTCTCAGGTCCTTTTTGGAAGCAGGCAGAGTATAAATAGCTAGGAACACAAACAACTGATTCATGTGTGTAATGCCTATTTTACAGACATGCAATACAAGTCCTGGGTCACACAGCCTGGGCAAGAACCCACGTCCCTTGAATTACTCTGATTCATAGCAGAATCAGTTCATTTCCCTCTGATTCACAGCAGAAGGGCCATACCCTATGTTTTGGTTTTGCTCCTGAAAGTTCTAACACAGTATTAGGGAATCTTATATGATTAGTACTTCTTTAAGGAAACTGAGACTCGGAGAGATTAAGCGCCAGCCAAGGAAGTTAGGGACTGAAATACGCCACTGTCCTTGTAGCATTTGACAAAGCTCTCAGAAAGAATAGCTGGGAGCCTCTTGGTATTGATTAGGAGGAATTACCGTCATCTCAGCAACAAGCTTGATTGTCTCCTGATAACTCACTATGCTAAGGGATGAGAGAGTAGCTGCAACATTTGCATAGCTGGAAGAGGAACAGGGAGTCATTCTCTAATTATCTGCTCAGTGGCCATAATTGCTTTCTATGAAAATTGTCACCGGATAGGTACATGCCAAGGAGAGAGCAGGAAGTGACATCAATCTCTCAGCTCACTCAACATACTGATCTGACAGATGCATGTCCTAGTGCACAGGCCTTTTTACTGAAAGGAGTAATTATGAGCTGAAAGCATCCCCCAGCACCTCCAGAACTGAAGATGGAGTGGAAACAGCACAATTAGAAGGTAGAAGAATTAGAAGCCAGGGATATGATTTTGTCAATAACATAAAAATAACTCCTGCCAATTACTGAATGCCTGCTATGTCACAGGCGCTATACTCAGCACATCAGATGTGTTTTCTTATTTATAAATCTTCCCTCTTCAGAAGGCATTATTGTTTCTATCTTACATCATGGGAAACTGAGGCTCAGAGAGCTTCAAATGACTTGCTGGAAGCTACGTTGCTATAAGAATGATTGGCATGGCACTTCCTGAGTGCCAGGGAAAGTTCTAGTGCTTTACATATGTAAACTCACTTGCTCCTTACAGGATCTTGTGGGATAAGGTCTGTCATCAGCCTCATTAACAGGTGAAGAATCTGAGATGTGAAGAGGTGAAGTGACCTGTGCAAAGTCCCAAAGTGGCCATGCCTGGTTTTGACATCTGTGCTCTGAAGCCCTGGGTTCCCATTGGCTTAATAAATGCCCCCTGCAGGGTTTAACTCTGTCCTTCCCAGCTCCAAAGCCTCTACTTCTCTGCCCTGGGTCTCCTAGAAGAGAATGCCCTTCCTCTCTCAAGTACTTTCGAAATAGTGGTTTATTCTGACCAGGGTCCATATTCCAGCCCATCCAATTGCTTCCTGAAGTGAGTGTGAACCTCAACTTTTTGTGCAGTCCCAGACTGACAATGCTCGGTGGGCCCAGTGTCTGTTGTATGACAAGCACCCAAGGGGACATTATCATCAGAGAGTGGTGGCCCAGCCCTGGCCATCTGGCTCTAGCTGCTCATTGGCACAGGGATCCGAGGAAGGGAGGGACAGGCTGCTCTTCCACACAGAACAGACCAAGCTGGACCTCATGAAAGACCTGGGACCTGCTGCAGCTAAACTTGGTAATTCATTTGAGCAGCTGTATAGATTTCTTAATGCTGAAAACACATCCCAGCAATGGGAATAGCTTGGCTCCTTTGAGAACGCTACTCCTCTCCACTTAATGCATGTGCTGAGGCCAGGTGGGTCCCTGGAAGATGGATCGATGGAAGTCAAGAGGGCTACCTTGACCCCTCTCACCCAAGCCAACACCCTCCATGCCGGGGTTGGGCAGTCCAGCAGGCAGGGGTGATTTCACATTTCTCCGCAGCCCGCCCTAGAGACAGCCCCATTCCTGAGGTGCAGTTGCCTCTGCTATGGGCATGGAAATGGACAACCTTTTTAAAAATGCCTCTGAAATCTAGGCTTATTCACACATAGAGCAACAGAGGCTGTGGGCGAAGACCCACTTTAATGAGCAATGAAGAATAATTCATAATAGTTGATAATTAGCACATTGCTGCACAAAGTTGCCCTCCAACCTTCTGGAAAACTGGTTTTGTTCTGAAGGCCGAATCTGCCCCCTGCAGTCTCGTGTCCAGGCTTTGACCGACATGTCCATGTTCAAAGGCAGCACGAGAGGCAACTTCAGCATAGTCCTTCCCCGCTGGGACCCATGCACTGCTGTTTCAGTCCTCCTTTCTCCAGACATTCCTGACCTTATAATCCCAAGTTGGCATTAGCTCAAATGCAGATGGTTTTACTGTCCCCTGATCATCCAGTCTAAATAGCAACGATGGTCAAGTGTAAATGGTGCCCTGGCCACAACAGTGGTTTTCAAACAGGAGGGCATTCTGCACCACCACCCTCAGGGGAGATGTGCAATGTCTGGAGACATTTTTGGTTGTCGCAACTGGGGGAAGGTGTTGCTGGCATCTAATGGGGAGAGGCCAGGGACGCTGCCGAATCTTCTATAGTGAAGAGGGCAGCCGCCCACAGCAAAGAATGGTCTGGTGCAAATGTCCCTAGTGCCCAAGCAGAGAAACCCTGAGCTATGTTGATCTTGACAAGGTCTTTGTGTGTGTGTGTGTTGTTTATTTGCTGGTTGTAAAGCCATTTTACGTTTATGAAAGCCCTTTGTGTTCACGAAGACGTTTGTAAATTCACAGGATCGTGTTTGAACTTCCCTGTAGTAGCCTTCATATACAGATGTCACCACTTGGTGCTGTCTAAAGCAGCCAGTGATAACCTTGATTACTGGTCCCATAAATGTAGACATTATTCACTGTTTGCTAATTGTCCTTCCTATTTCCTAGCACTAGCTGCTCTTGGGGGCTTCAGCTTAAGAAGGGAAGTCTCCTCATAAGCCCCTGACCTGTTTAGATAGATCACAGGGAGGGGCAGCATTTTGTTTGTTTGTTTGTTTTGTTCTGTTTTTTTTTTTGAGACGGAGTCTTGCTCTGCAGCCAGGCTGGAGTGCAGTGGTGTGATCTCAGCTCACTGCAATCTCCACCTTCCAGGTTCCAGCAATTCCCCTGACTCAGCCTCCCCAGTAGCTGGGACTACAGGCACGTGGCACCACACCCAGGTAATTTTTTGTATTTTAGTAGAGATGGAGTTTCACCATGTTGGCCAGGATGATCTCGGTCTCCTGACCTTGTGATTTGCCTGCCTCAGCCTCCCAAGGTGCTGGGATTACAAGCTTGAGCTACTGTGCCAGGCCATTTTTAAAGAATCTTTATTTCTTTAAAGCTGTCTCAAGGACACAGCAAAATACAGAGAGATGTTATCTCTTGTCTACCTTTTCCGATACACTGCCTCCCCCATTATGAATACCTCCCACCAGCGTGGTGACATTTGGTACAATGGGTCAACCTACACTGACACATCACTGTTGCTCAAAGTCCAGAGTTTGCGAGACTTTTGAAATAGTGGCTTATTCTGACTGGGGACCATTCTCCAGCCTATCCAATTGGTTCCTGAAGTGAAATGTGAACCTCGACTCGTACAGTCCCTGGTTGGCAATGCCAACGGTGTTCACTCCTGGTGTTATACATTCTGTGGGATCAGACAAGTGTGTAATGACATGTGGCTACCATTATAGTATCATACAAAGTAGTTTCATTGCCCTAAAACCTGCCTGTGCTCCCTCCTTTCCCCCGAATCCCTGGCAACCACTGATCTTTTCACTGTCTCTGTAGTTTTTTCTTCAGGATGTCATAGAGTTGGAATCATACCGTATGTAGCAGAGGTCAATTTTTAACCTCTGCTACATACGGTACAATGTACAGAACAGCAAAGTGCCTGTGTTTTTATCTTGACTAGTTTAACTTAAGATGCAGGCAAGTACTTCTTAAAATATGAAAAATAAAATACTGTATGTTCCAGCAATTTCACGTCTGGATGTATATTCAATAGAATTGAAAGCAGGGACTCAAAGAGATCTTTGTATGCCCATGTTCATAGCTGTGTTATTCGCAGTAGCCAAAGGGTGAAAGCAACCCAAGTGACCATTGCCAGGTGAATGGATAAACAAAAGGTGGTCTATCCATACCATGGAATATTATTCAGCCTTAGAAAGGAAGGAAATCCCGACATATCTAGAGCATGGATGAACAGTGAAGACAGTATGCTAAGTGAAATAAGACAGTCACAAAAAGACTAATACTGTCTGATTCCAATTACATGAGGTATCTAGAGTAATCAAATTTGAAGAGACAGACGGCAGAACGGTGGTTACCAGGGCCTGGGGGAAACGGGAGATGGTGTGTCGTTGCTTAAAGAATCTGAAAAAATTCTGGAGATTGGTTGTACTACATTGTGAAAACACTTAACACTACAGAATTGCACACTTAGAAATGGTTTACATGGTAAATTTCATGTTATATGTGTTAGGATGGTGCAAAAATAATCGCAGTTTTTGTCATTATTTTTAATAATGGCAAAAAGAGATATTCATGGCCAGGCACGGTGGCTCACACCTGTAATCCCAGCACTTTGGGAGGCCAAGGTGGGCAGATGTCGAGGTCAGGAGATTGAGACTGTCCTGGCCAACATGGTGAAACCCCATCTCTACTTAAAAATACAAAAATTAGCTGGGTGTGGTGGTGTAATCCCAGCTACTCCGGAGGCTGAGGCAGGAGAATCGCTTGAACTTGGGAGGCGGAGATTGCAGTGAGCTAAGATCACGCCACTGTACTCCAGCCTGGCGACAGAGTGAGACTCCGTCTCAAAAAAAGAAAAATGATATTCATGATGGGGGAGGCTGTGTGTGGGGAAAGGTAGGCAAGTGATGAGATCTCTGTATTTTGCTGTGTCCTTGAAACAGCTTTAAAGAAATAAAGATAAAAAAAAAAAAAACCTGCCCCTTCCTGTGGCTTATACAAACAGGTCAGGGCCTTATGAGGAGACTTTGCTTTGTAGGCTGAAGCCCCCAAGGGTAGCTATTATCAGGAAATAGGAAGAACAATTAGCAAACATTATTTTTAATGGCAAAAACCACGATTACTTTTGCACAGACCTAACTGAAATGGCTGAAATGGTAAATTTCATGTTATATATATTTTACTACAATTAAAATAAAAAGATGCTGAGAAGTAGAATCCAGGCAGTGACAAGCAGGGACCCAGTAGGTTAGCAGAGGAGCCTGGAGGGGCAGGAAGGGAACAGGGTTCCTGGAAGTGAGGCTGAGGGTAGCTCGTTGGCTCAGAGCATCTTCAGCTGCCTGGGGAGAGGGTAGTCAGTTTCAGGGGCAGTATCTTCAATCTGAAGAGCCACTTAGAGGCCGGCATGGCTTGAGCTGAGGAAGAGAAGCAGAGGAAATGGGAAAAGAATAGAACTCCTCTGAGAGCCCTCAGCCATCTTCATGGGGTGTTGCCTTTCTCCTAGAATCTAAGCTCCATTCAGGCCAGGACATTGTGTGTCTGCTCACCATTCAATCACCAGACCTCGGAACACTGTCTCAAACATAGTAGGTGCTCAATAAATATTTGTGTGATGGCAACATCGATTCTTACGACTGCAGCCCAAGTTATTTTCCAAAAAGTCATCTCTGAATGTGTCAGTCTCCTGTTCTCCAGTATTCCATGGCTCCTGTCATGGAAGGAAGAATGAAGTCAAGATGCCTTCATGAAGCATTCAAGGCTTTTGCCACCCCAAGACTTCGGTACCAGCCGCATTTCATATTATATCCCCCTCTAGACTTTGCTATTTCCCAAAAATGCCCTGGGCTTTCTCACCCATGTGACTTTTTTTTTTTCTCACAAAGTTTTCAGCATCTGTAAAATGCTAAAAGTCTTTGCCTCCTTCTAGGTCCAGTAGATTTGAGGCAGGGATAGAGTGGCATTTATGGAGGAAAAGACACATTCTCCTAAATCTTGCCCAATACCACTTGACTCTGTATACCTAATGAGGAGTGGGCAGTGGCGTGTGGTGGGAGTGACTGACTTCTCAGACTAAGGACAGGCTGCCGGAGTCCAACCCCTGCTGGATGGACCCTTGGGGCAGAGAAGAGGATTGAAAGGGGCTGGTGAAGAGGGTATTGGTGGGAATCAGAATCCCGGCAGCCTTCCCAGAACTTTGCTCCTCGCCCTCTGCCAGCACCATGGTGTACAGACCCTGAGATGGGCATGGAGGGAAGTGAATGGCATCATGCGTCATCCAGGCCCTCAAGGGCAGGGCCCCGCTTTATCTACTGTGGAAGCCCCATGGCATCAAACTCATATGGGGGCTCCTCAGCAGACAGTGCACTGCTGGTCAGAGCAGCAAGGCACAGCCGTCAACATCGTGGGCTTAGAGGTGAGCCACAGCTCATTTCAAATCCGGGCTGCTCCACCCTCCACGCTCATGGGTGGTTTCTACGCCCAATAATCAGGAGCATCTTTACCGGATTCTTCATCTCTCACAATATTGTCCCAATATCAGTTCCCCAAACAACCATCCCACTCCACCTACAACTCGCAGCCCTCAGCGTGTCTATCTTAGGCTTTTCACTAGCAACAGAAGTTAGCCTCGTAACTCACAACCTGAAACTCAAGCACCCATCACAAACATTACATTTATATTAGGATTTTACCCAGTCACAATAAACAATGCAATCCCGCATTCAAATCTACAGGCAAGTCAAAATCCAGCCTCCCTTCTAGACCTAATCTCCTCACTCTGTTTATGCCTCAGCTTCTTTATCTGTAAAGTGGGGAAGATAATCGTACCCACCAAATTGAATTGATATAAGGATTCTAGTAGACAATTCAAGGAAAGGTGTGTGTGTGTGTGTGTGTGTGTGTGTGTTGCACAGTGCTGGACAAGTCTTAAGAGATGTTGGATGTGCTTACTAATATTTGTTTTCATGACTGATGTAATAACAAAATGAATATTTGCATAATATTTCAGGGAAAAGAACACTGGCACCGGTTGCTGCATTGAGGAGCTGGGTGGGTGGGTCTCATTCTCCTGTTTTACCCAGAGAGGTGGGTGCGGGGCCAGCCCTGATTGGGCACCTACATGCCAGAGAGACAGTGGCGGTGCGTCCTATGTTTGGATCGTCTCAGCCACACTGGCTGGGTGATACAAAAATGTCCATTTTGCAGATACAAAAACTGAGGTCTAGGGAAACTTGGGACTTACACTCAGCCAATAAGTGGTAGAGTTGGGATAGAACCCCAGATATGTCTCCCTTAGGCTGCTCTCTGTGCCATGAGTGTCACAGGCAGAGAGGGAGCCCTGAGAAAGTGAAGATGCCTTAGGTTGGGGGAAGAGAAGTGGATTTTCGTCTTCTCTCCTTCTCCTCCCTCCAGCAGGTAGGCCTGGCAGCTGAGCCAGGGAGGCTATTGTGGCTGCAAGTGGGGGAGTATGCTGCAGCTTCTCCCCATAGGTGGGGGTGGCCTAGGCCCCCATCCTCCTGGGGAGTCTAGAGGCCAGGCCGTGGCGGGTCTTTTGTGCCCTACAGCCTCCTCTCCAGAGACCAGGAGGGCACTTGATCCCAATTACAGAAAGTGGCTGGGTCAGCCATTACCTCGCATGATCTGAATACCTCAGATGACCATTAATTAAAACCCAGACAGCACTCACCAGTGCCTTGGCCTTGAGTCTGGGAGCTGGGGCCCTCCTGTGCCTCAGAGTAGAGGCTGGCTGGGCACAGTCACCCCTCCTCAGCCCTGGCACTGCTGACAGAGGGATTGTTTGGTGGACCCAGAGCTTGGTGATCATGGGCAGAGGCTGAAAGTCATGGTCATGTCTACAGGACTGGCTTAAAAGGCCCAGCACCCTGGCATTGAGGGGGCAGTTTTGCCAGGTGATATCGTCTTCCCAGCCAGGCAGGGGGTGTGGCAGTTGCAGGGAGCCTGTGATGTGGGGTTCTGTCCTCAGCTTGGCCAGCCTGCCCTCTTTTTTAGGGTCCCCAGGTCTGCTTTCTGTTCCCTCACCTGGGCCAGCTCCCAGATAGCAAGGACCAAGCCTCAGCCTTCTCAGACTCCTCCACTGTAGCTGGGCCAGAGAGAGGGAAATCCATGGGGATGGGCTGCCAATCCCTTCACTCTGTGAAGAGTTGCCTCACCTCTCCATTCCCGTGTCTCATCCTCGAGATGGACTGTGCCAGTGGGCAGCCCTTCAGCACTTATGTGGAGGGGGAAGGTGCTGGGGGCAAAGCGGAAGGCGGCTGAGTATGCAAGGCCAGAGGACCAGAGTCAGCTGAATCATCCAGTGAGCCCTCGGGGGCAGATGATACCTGCCATGCCCTGGCTCCTGCGTGGCAGTCAGCCACAGCTCCCTTCTGTGGCCCAGCATATGTAGTTGTGTCAACCTCCCCAACCAGCAGGGCTCTGGGTATATCACCCCCATTGGATAGCTGCAAAAACCAAAGTGTAGTAAGAGAAAAGGACTTGTCTGAAGCTACACAGGGAGCTGGTGGTAGGGTGGCTCCTGGACTGTGAAGCTGCCAAGCACAAGTGAGGAGATGGTCCCTTTGCCTCTGACTTGATCTCTTTGCTTCCGTGCACACCAGAGTGACCCTTGCCCCCAGTTCCTATATCCTTGGCTACCTTTGGATCCAAGGTCATGATTAATGCTCATGTTCTCTCTGACCTCAGACCACAGGCTGTGCCAATTTTATGAACAGGTACAACATTAAGGTCTTTTGTTTGAGTATTAGGAAAAGGTGGATGGAGTGACTTTGGGAGTGAGTGCTTAGTAGAAGGGGAATGCCAGGGCACCCAGGTAGCTTGGACAGCGCCTATGTGCAAATTAGCTGAGATACACCTTTCTCAGAGCAGCTCACATATCAGGCATCACACTGGGAGTGTGGAGTGGAGGCTGAATTTATTCCCTCATTACCTCTGTTAGGAATGCTCTGGTGCAGTGAACAACCTGTACAACCGTGCAATCTGTACAACTGTGCACAGTTGCCCAGAGGATCACAGTGCTCTGGAGCTGGGAAAGCTTAGCTGTGTCACCCACTGTCTCCTTAGATCTCTACTATCTTCACTCCAAGGTTTCTAGGTGTGAGCCTGTCAAGGGGTGCCGGAATTAGAGCAGATTTTCTGTAAACGGAGAGGCTGCTGAAATCACCTCTTCATGGCAGAGGTGGGGCACTGGGGCCCAGAGAGAGTCACGGTCTCCCCACGGCCACCCAGGGCTTGCACCCTGCAGCATCATCCACCATACGCAGGCCCAGCCTCGCACTTCCCTCTCAAGGAGAGCTTGAATGAAGAAATAACAAGAGGGGCTCTTTCCTTTCGTGCCCTGCAAAATCAGGTTTTGATTATGGTTTATTGCGAGGCTGCATTCCATTCAGAGCTTTCCAGAAGAACATTTCCAATTCCTTGGTTAAAAATAGGCACCAGCTGAGGTCTCCTCCGTCCCCCCACCCACATGGTGGAAGGAGTGCTCATCTCTGCCACGTCTCACAGTCTGTGAACTTGGACAAGTTACGTAGCCTTCCAGAGGCACAGCTGGAGCAACCGCAGGATGGAGATACGAATGTGCCACCCTTCTTTGGGTCTGAGAGGGTGAGATAAGATCATGGAGATAAGTCAGTCCACATGGCTGGGACACAGAAGGGGCTGCAGGGCTTTAGGGTGCGTGGTGACTTTGACTCAAAGGTGGTGGTCTAGCAATTTGTCCCAATATCTTTTTAAAAAATGTTCTTTTTAAGTTTTTGATTATTATGAATATGTCCTTGGTGTCTATATTTATGGGATACTCATGATGTTTTGATACAGGTATACAATGCATGATATTCAAATAGGGGAAATCAGGGTATCAATCACCTCAAGCATTTATCTTTGCTTGTGTTAGGAACATTCCAACTCCACTCTTTAAGTTATTCTAAAATATACAATAAATTATTGTTGACTGTAGCTACCCTGTTGTGCTATCAAATACTAGATCTTGGCTGGGCGTGGTGGCTCACTCCTATAATCCCAGCACTTTGGGTGGCCAAGGCAGGCAGATCACTTGAGGTCAAGAGTTCGAGACCAGCCTGGCCAACATGGTGAAACTCCATCTCCACTAAAAATACAAAAGTTAGCTGGGTGTGTTGTCATGCACCTGTAATTCCAGCTACTTGGAAGGCTGAGGCATGAGACTTGCTTGAATCTGAGAGGCAGAGGTTTCAGCAAGCTGAGATAGCACCACTGCATGCCAGTCTGGGTGACAGAGCAATACTCAGTCTAAAACAGCAACAACAACAAAAAACTAGATCTCATTCATTTGATCTAACTACTTTTAATCATTCCCACTTTATCGCTATCTCTCCATTGGCCTTCCCAGCCTCTGGTGACCATCATTCTACTCCCTAACTCCATGAGTTTAATTGTTTCAATTTCACTGTCTTTATCATCTTGAAAAGATAAGAGATGACTTAGGATCATGGATTTAAGAAAACGTTTTTTGATCTCCTACTCCTCCACGATGATCTCTAAGATTGACATGATAAGTTCTCCATTGATTGTTCCCCTCTGCCTGGCAGAGGACCCTTTCTTTGTTCTAACCCAGCACTATCCAATAGAAATGCAAATGTGAGCCATTACGTCCAGAATATCATTGCAACATGTGATCAATATAAAAATGTCAATGTGATATTTTGTGTTTCTTTTTTTCATATTGTCTTCCAAATTCAGTGCATATTTTACAATTACACATTTTGGTTTGGACCAGCTAGCCGTAAGTGGCTAGCAGCTACCCTGGACAGTACAGTTCTGACCTAGCCCCTCCTTTCTCTGGCTGGATGACTTCCAGCAAATCACCATCTTCTCTGGACCATCACCACCCCATCTATATAATAAGGTGATTGGATTAGATGAAGGAGAGCAGATCTTTGGCACGGTCACTGCTCCCTCTGCTCTTTCTGCATCTGTGGCAGACATCAATAATGGATAGCCAATCACTCAGGTTAGTCTTTCTGAGTCTGAACCTAGCCTGTGCATCTCCTTATCCCAACAGACATCAGCAAATGATTGCAGTAGCAAACCAACTGGACTCTCATTGCCACATCGAATCCTGATGTTCTCATGGGCTTATGGCTTTCTGACATCTGAAGACCCAGACTCTGGGATTTTGTCACTCTGTCTCTTTCATGTCTACAAACCTGTCAGGTTTCATTTAATTCAGACCACAGAGGCCTACCTTCTATTTATTCTCACCAATTTCCAACGCTTCTTTATTTTCAGCTCACTCTTGTCCTACTAGAGTCTCAGGGCCAGAGCTGTGCCCCAGGCTGAAAGATGCAGTTCATGATCATGTGGGCATCTTCTTCCACTGGGCCTGAACTATGCTAAGGCTCTCAGACCTTGGGGATGGGCACAGAACATGGATCTCTAATTATGGAAGAAGCTCTAAGAGGGCAGAGACTGAGACCAGCACCCACAGAAAAATCTGCTACAATCTGCCCTGCCTCCATTACCCAGAAGCAAGGGGCAGCAACATTTTTCCATGTATTTAAATATTTTGGGTAACTGAAAGTTGCTCTTTCTGTATGCAACTTTTTCTTATTTAATTTTTTAAAATAAAAATTTCCTGAATAGATCATCTATGTCCATGTTTTCTTAGAGAACTCTGAACATTATTTGACCTTCTTTGGAGGCCTTAAAATATGAATATTCATTATTCTGTGCGATGATACATTGGAAATGCGTTCAAGACCCATCGGAGTGTGGAGATTCGTTTGTCCTTGTGCCAAATGTCCCCAGGGGCTCTGTTTTTTCAAGTATCCTGTCTGCTTTGTGAGTGTTTCTCTCTCATTTTCCTGCCAGGATGAAGGCTGTCACTTCTGTTTCCTGATGTACATGCTGCTTAAGCACCACCTTGCTCCCCATTCTAATTTGATGCTTCTGTAAGTTTCAAAACCACATCACTGCAATGGTTAGTATTGTTTGTCAAGTAAGATTAATTAAGCCCTAAGTAAGATCCCATGGGGTGTCTTGTATAAGTAAAAATGTCTGAATAAGTCAACAATGCTTTAGAGCTGTACTTTGAATGCTGAGGTTACCAAATAATTAAATTTTGAATAACTCACTCAGTACTACACAGATTAACATTTAGATGTTTCTTAAGTGTTTCAATCTACATTTTAAAATACTCTTTTTATGCCACTAGCATATAGTAGGTGCACAATAAGTATCCCTGTGGATACACAAGGCTAGTTGTAGCTAACTTAGAAACAGCAGAGGAAGGAGCAGAAAATTGGGCTGGGATAGTCAGAGAAGACTTCCTGGAGGAGGTGAGATGAACTATGCTTGGAAACATAAAAAGAAGTAGGATAAGGCGGGCATTCCAGGCAGAGCCCATAGCAGAAGGAGGACATACAAATGATCATATTTTATTAGCTAAGGAGTGAAGATAGGCAGGATGTGGAATTTTTTCCCCTCTTCCATTAAAGAAGTTAGATTTTCTCTTACTTGCTACCTTCTAAAGCTCCTGGGTAAAGAGGGCTTTGGAGAATATTGATTATTTCCCAAGTTAACATAATTTTTCCCATCTTTAAAGTGTGACGCTCTGAGCTCTATTGACTTACAGACTGTGGGTGCAAAATGTTTTGTAAACTTTCAAGTGCTCTGAGGATGAAAAGGTAGGAGGTATAGATGAACTTCAATTGAGCGTCTGCTCAGTTACAATTTGGATGAACTCTGTGACTCTGGAGGTGGAAGTGGATGGATTGCTTGAGGCCAGACATTTGAGACCAGACTGGGCAACACAGTGAGACCCTCTCCCTACAAAAATGAAAAAGATATAGCCAGGTGTTCACACACCTGTAGTCCCAGCTACTTGGGAGGCTGAGGTGGGAGGATGTCTTGAGCCCAGGAGTTAGAAGTTGCAGTAAGCCATGATCCATCCAATGCACTTCACCCTGGGTGACAGAACAAAACCTTGACTCTAAAATAATAATAATAATAATAAATTTAGATGAAATTTTAATTACACAAGGAACACATGACTATATGCAGATATATATATGGATATACATGTTACAGCTTAGAATTAAGTTCCTTTTGACCCCATCCCCTAGTCCTGGTGCCATACTTCACTCCCTGGAGGCAATTATTGTGAATTCTTCCAGTCCTGCTTCTGTGTATTTACATACATGTATATGTATTTGCAGAAATATTTGGCATTGTTTTTATTTGATTTGATGTAAATAGACTCAAAGGGTCAGGCACAGTGGCTCACGGCTGTAATCCCAGCACTTTAGGAGGCCGATGCAGGCAGATCACGAGGTCAGGAGTTTGAGACCAGCCTGACAAACATGGTGAAACCTCATCTCTACTAAAAATACAAAAATTAGCTGGGCACGGTGGTGTATACCTGTTATTCCAGCTACTTAGGAGGCTGAGGCAGGAGAATCGCTTGAACTCCGGAGGCAGAAGGTTGCAGTGAGCTGAGATCGCACCATTGCACTCCAGCCTGGGTGACACAGTGAGACTCGTCTCAAAAAAAAAAAAAAGACTCAAAGTACTCATGCATCTTTCCCCCAACAATGTGTCTTCATGCTTGTTCCTTGTGAGAGCCCATAGAAACAACATTATTCTTTTTATTGGCTGCACAGTGTTCCATAGAATGGCTATGTTGTGGTTTAATTAGACATTCCCCATCCCATGAACATTCAGGTTGTTCTCATTTTGTCAGCTTTGGTAAATCACGTGGTGTGATTGTCTGGGCACATACCTCTTTAGACACGGTGGTGAGTGTTTCCTGGGGTAGCCACGAAGAGGTGTAATTGCTGGGTCACTGGATCTCTGTGTGTTTGAAGTTTCAGTAGCCACTGCCAAATTGCCCTCCAAAATAGCCATGCTGTCTTCTACATCTCCCAGTCTTGGTTGAAGGGGACCATTTGTCTTCATCCTCACCAGCTCCTGACTTAGTACTGCACCTAGACCTGGTCAAGAGGGGTCCCTGCTCTGAGCCTGCACCTCAGAAGGCCTGGCTCTGTCCATCCTGAGCTGCTCCCCACCCCATGGGGTAAGGAAGCTTTGCAGCCAAGGATTGAGGCATCTATGGGTCAAGTGGAGGTGTCCCATTTCTAGATGATACTGCAGGCACCTGAGGCTGCTGGATTCTTTGTTCAAATGGCCCTTCCAGGTGTGTATGGATGACTCCTGTGAGTCTATTCCCTCAACGCTGAGCTATACATTTGGTGAAGACACCCTGATCCTGGGGTGGCCAACAGGCAGCTGTACTGGAGGGGTAGGGTGTGGAAAGGGCTGGAGGGGTGTGTTAAGCGTCCACACACAACTCTGAGGAGCCCCTACCACGAGGTGCAGAGTCAGGGGAGAGATGTCAGGAAGCGGAGCCTTCTTGTCCTTCGTGCCTCAGACGCTCGCGGTGGTTGTGATATTATCAGCCTTTGCAATTTTGGTCCAGCATTTTCCAGCACATTTAATCCTCCCAACTCATGTGTATAGGTGTGTGTTTGTGTGTGCATTTAGGGGGCGGGATGGGAAAAGAGGCTCAGCTTTTCCTTTTTACAGAGAGGCTAAGACATTAAGAAATATGCCCCAGAATGTGGCAACACATGATCCCAGCCCACGCCTGTCTTTACTGCAAAGCCCTGTTCCGTCCTCAACCCAAGGTTGGACTTATCCTTGGCCTTTCTCCTCCACCCTACGTTTTAACCAATGTGATCCTCTCTTTAGAGAGGGCTTCCTTTCCTCTCCACTCCCAGGAAAGGGGGAGCACAGTGTCTGGGGTGGGGATGCCTCCTGGGACTCATTTTGAGCCAACATGGAGCACTTCAAACGGGCTCCTTCCCAGGAAGCACGCTGTTCATGGAAATTAAACACTCTGAGCAGGTGTCTCTCCTTGCCGGCCCCTCTCAGGAGAGAGGGGCAGGGGCTGCATGGGAGCTGAAATAAATGGTGGCAAATAAACCTCGGCACCCGTTAGCGACAGCTCCCAGAATTTAAAGGGACACGTAATCACTCCTAATACAAATCCAAGGCAGAGAGCCAGATGTCGCTGATGGCAAAGAGCATTGTTGGCAGGGAGAGGAGTGTGCAGCCTCCCAGCTCCCACTGACAGAGCTCGGGCCTGCTTCCCAAAGCATCTCTGCACTAACTCTGGCATCTTCCTCTTCCTCACTGTCATCGTCACCAAGAGGCCTAGTTTGTCCAGGCTCAGAGCTGTGCCCTGGGCTCTGTGCAAGGAACCTTCATGGACCAGTTCATGTAAGCCTCTCAACAATCCAATCCAGGGGGAGCTGCCATCCCCATTTTGCAGATGAGGAAACTGAGGCTCAGAGAGGGAAAAACTTGCCCCAAATTGCACACTAATTTGGGGCAGAGATGGACAGCTTGGTATATGCAGGCTTGGGCTGCTCATTGTCCCAGGGTGCGTTGTCCTGGGGCTGATCACCCTAAGCTGTTCCCTCTGTCCCAGCATAACTTGCCTAAGGAGGGTGGGGCTGGGGCATGATAACCCCTGGGTCCTATCTCTCCTGCAGCACAGTGTTGCCGGGGCAGACCAGGCGGGAAGCCCTAGAGAATCATATTCATCTGGGCCCATTAGAGGACATGGCTGTTAGCTTTGACCTGTGACTTTAGGGGCTCTGGGAAGAGGCTTCTGCTCCTGGACATCTTTCCTACAGGATCCCAAGGGGGCACCAATGCCAAGTCGCTCAACTGGGTTAATCATCGCTCCTCTTGGCTCCTCTTTGAAAAAGCAATGAGTCTGGAGACACGGTTAGTCTCTGCCACCTTGCAGTGAGTTAATTTGCATTGACAGAAGCCTGAGGGCAGCATGGAAGCTCCTGGGCCCCTGGTAAAAACGAGGATGTGTGCCAAGAGGAAGAAAACAGGCCTTCCCTGCATGGCTGGAGAGGAGGCTCCCAAGTCTGCCTTGAGTTCCAAAGCCCAAGCAGTAACAGTCACAAAAGACCACCTATCATATGATCTCATTTATATGAAATGACCAGAAGAGGCAAATCCACAGACACGGAAGTAGATACGTGGTGGCCAGGGCCTGGGGAAAGTGGAGTGAGGAGAAGAGTAAGGGGGAAGAGATGAGGGGGGCATGGCTGAGGGGAATGGAGGTTCTTTTTAGGGTGATAAAAAACTAAAATTAATTGTTGTGATGTGAATATACTAAAAACCTTTAATTTGTATACTTTAAATGGGTGAATCACATAGTATGTGAATTACATCTCAATAAAGCTGTCATATTTAAACAGCCCTAACCCTTTTTCCCCCCTCTGCACACACACAAACACATACACACATGCACACCGACACACACACACACACACACATGCATACCGACACACACACAGACAAGTACACATGCGCAGACACACACACACACACACAGCCCAGGGGGCTAGGCCTTGGCAGTCTCAGGTGATTGGATCAGCTTAAGGATAAACCCTTTTTTTCCCATCAGGGAACAGATTTATTTATTTATATTTTTTTAAATATATATTTTATTGCACTTTAGGTTCTAGGGTACATGTGAAGAACATGCAGGATTGCTGCATAGGTACATACATGGCAATGTGGTTTGCTGTCTCTATCCCCATCGCCTATGTCTGGCATTTCTCCCCATGTTATCCCTCTCCTACTCCCTACCCCTCACTGTCCCTCCCCTAGTCCCCACCAACAGACCTCAGTGTGTGAAGCTCCCCTCCCTGTGTCCATGTGTTCTCATTGTTCATCACCCACCTATGAGTGAGAACATGTGGTGTTTGACTTTCTGTTCTTGCGTAGAGTTTGCTGAGAATGATGGTTTACAGAGGATGAACCCTGTTTTATGCGGATAGTAGGGACCAGTGGGCTGAAGCAGTACTCACAATAGGTCTGGAAGGGCAAAAAGAACAGCTCAGAGATATTAGGTTCAGGGAGCAGGAGTAAGGCTCACCCAAAGCTACGCAGCACACAGGAGTTGAGCTTGGACCCCATCTATGCACCCGCAACTCTTCCCATGCCCTCAGGTGGGCTTGCCCCACCTGGACCTCAGCCAAGATCTTCTTAGATCTGTCACCAGGCATTTAAACCTAAAAGAGCCAAGGGTGTCATGCCTGCAATCCCACCATTTTGGAAAGCCAAAGCAGGCAGATCACCTGAGGTCAGGAGTTCGAGATCAGCTTGGCCAACATGGTGAAACCCCATCTCTATTAAAGATACAAAAATTAGCTGGGCATGGTGGCAGGCACCGGTCATCCCAGCTACTTGGGAGGCTGAGGCAGGAGAATCACTCAAACCTGGGAGACGGAGGTTGCAGTGAACCAAGATTGTGCCACTGCACTCCAGCCTGGGTGACAAGAGCGAAACTCTGTCAAAAGAAAAGAAAAAAGAAAAGCCAAGGGTGGGGAGAGGTGTTCATTCCAGACCCTGATTCTTAGGAATGGGGTCAGGACAATGAGGATCTCTATCCTGCCAGTGGCAAGAAAGGCAGCTCTGAGGGGTGAAGAGGTCCCACCCTGGCAGGGGCAGAGGTAGAATTTGAACCCAGGTCCCTCGTCCTCTCAATGTCATGCAGCAGAGTTTCCTCTCTGGTCAAGAGGCCACAGGCAGTGGCCTGCGCCACACCCTCCCTTCCCTGGGCACTGCACCCATTCTGGGCCCTTTGGAAGGTGGCTATAAGTGGCTCCTGCTGGCGTGTGGGCCTGTCTGGGTGGGTAAGTAAGTGGCTTTGGTGACGAACGGGATGTCGGCCCTACCCCCGTGCTATGTTTAGAAAGGTGTCAGCCCCAAAGTGGCCCGTCTCGGCGGTCACCCAGAAGGTAATCATGAGTGTCTCTAAAACCCCATCTGTGACCTTTCTGCACTCAGACATGGGGGCCGCCAGCATCACCGGGCAGGGTACGATGCGGCATGGCCCACTGGCTTGTCCGGGAATGTGGCGTCCTCCAGACTGAGCAGGGGAGGAACCCAGGCAGAGGGCAGAGTCTCCGGAAAATGGGACATTTGCTCCCCTTCTTCCTTCAAATACTAGTGAAGGCCTACGAGATAACACACATGGAGGAGCCTCAGTGATCTTGTGTACTCACACACACACTCATGCACACACACACACACACACTCATGCCCACACACATAAACCACATTCACTCATACACCACATACACTCACACACTTATACACTCACCACACACCCACACTCACACACACCACTCAAGCACTCATTCACAAACCACACACATACACAAACTCACACATATTTGCACACCACACTCACATATTCACACACAACACGCATGCACTCACACACCACACACACATTCAAACACCACAGTCACATTCTCACATACCACACTCACACTCTTGCACACATGATCCAACACTCACCACACATACACTACACACACCATACTCACACACCACACTCACATACCAAACTCACACACACATATACACTCACACCACACACACACCACACTCACATACACACCACACATACCCTCACATCCCCCCACACCACACTCACACACCACACACACATACACACACCATACACACTCATCACATTCACTCATACACATATACAGTCACCACACTCATATACACATGCTCACCACACAGTTTCATACTCATCACACTCACATACACACACACCACACTCACCTGCACACAGGCAGCACACACTCACACACCACACCCACAACACATGTATCACACACACACCCCTTTATGCTCACAAACATACCACACATTCACACTCACACCACACACTCATATACACACCACACACATGTACACATCACAACACTCACACACATACCCACATCACACTCACACTTATTGCACACTCGCAGACACATCTGTATGCTCACACGTTCCCACACATACTCTCATACACACATACAATCACACCTGTATGCTCACATTTACACACAAATGCACACAAGCAAACCCACCCACATGCACTAACATACTCATATACTCACACACACTCACATGTAAACACCCATACACACTCTCACCCATACAATCACACACACCCATATGCTCACACACATGCACATACTCAGGCACAATCGCACACACACATACACACACACACTCTTAAGGCATCAGTTTCCTCATAGAATGGGGAAAGGAGGAGTTTCAAGTACGTTTTACACAGTCCTTAGTATCTCAAATGCTTGATTACAATTTCTTCTTCTTATATAGTTGTAAGTATTTAAGAAATTATAATAAAAACAAAATTTTTATTTACAAAAAATGAAACAATCAAAAGATATGCTAAGGTATGTTTCCCAATTTAAACCTACTGGAGATCATTGAGGCATTATTATGTGCGTCCAAATTAACTTTTTTGGGAGTGTGGGGGGAGCAGACTTTAAAATAATACATCTCTATGTATGTTAAATTGAAGTATATACTGAGATTACAAGTTGAATTGTTAATAGAAGAATAAAACTGTTATTGCTTGAAACTATTTTTCAGTGTGAATCAGAATGTGCTTCTGAATGATGTGCAATAAAAACAAGTACTGACATGAATTACATATTGAGGCTGGCAAGACCCTGAATGAGGCCTTTGAAAGTCTGGCATTCATCCAGGGGTGTTATTCAAAATACTATAGCACTAGAAATGTCAAATTAGAATGGATGATGACCTCCATGCTGCAGCTGGGTCCCAGGATCCCTATCTTGTGCCAGGCATAAACCATTGAGATGCTGAGTTGTAGAGATGAGCGTTGATGGGGGAAGAAGTGAGGATTTAAGATAGAAGGGGCACTAGGGGTGAGCTATGAATCAGGTATGAAAATATTTCAGTATTTTAGCAACTAGCAAGCTGTAGCAGCAGAGATTAGGTGAATGTCCAGCCTGCATTCATTCAAGTTATTTTTCTGTTCTTAGTGATCTTTATTCTTATGAACAATCTCTGCCTTTTAATTAGAGTGTTTGGTCCATCAACACTTAATGAAATTATTGGATATAGTTAGATTGAGGTCTACCACTTTATGATTTGTTTTCTCTGACCCTTGGGTTTTGTTTCCCTGCCCCTCATTTTGCCTTCTTTTGTATTATTCAAATGTATTTTTAGAATTCAATTTTAACTTATCTATTGTCTTTTTAGTGATATACCTTTTAGAATTACATTTTTTAGTGGTTGCTCTAAGCATTTCAACATACATCCTTGCTATTGTATGAATGTTTCTGCCCCCTCAAGATTCTTGTGTTGATATCTTAATTCTCCAAAAGATGGTATTAGGAGGTGGGGCTTTGAGAGGAGATTAGACCATGAGGGTTCTGTTCTCATGATCAGGATTAGTGCACTTACAAAAAAGACCTCTGAGGAGGATCACTTGAGCCTAGGAGGTTGAGGCTATAGTGAGCTTTGTTCATGCCATTGCACACTAACCTGGGAAACAGAGCTAGACCCTGTCTCGAAAAAAAAAAAAATTGAATGTTTTCGCTCACCATTATGTAGAGTAGACAGCTACTGCCCAACACATGGTAGGATTTCAGGCTGTGTGGAAGCAGGGTGAAGCCTGTGACTGCTGACTTTCCCCCTCTTCCCTTGCCACATGTATGACACTGCAGAGGCAGCCATAATCCCCCTGGAAATATAACTCCATTGGACTTGGAATTATGCCCCTATCCCCCACAGCAGTCACAGCAAGCCCTGCCCAAGGAGAGGCTGAGCTCAGATATGCCTATCCCTGCCCCCAGCTAGTGGTCTTTCTCTACCTACCCTTGTAGCCAAAGACAAAGTTGATCATCTCTTGGGAGCTCTATGGCCCTGCCCACCAGCTAAGAAATCTGAATAGGAACCATAACCAATTGTCTCTAGGGCAAGTTTGCATCCTCCTTATAGGATCGCAGCTCATGCACTCTTGCAAGTGACACTCCTGGCTGGAGGCTAACCAACACTAAACCAGTGCACTAAACAAAAACACAACCAAGGACCCTTACAGAATCTACATCACTCCCCGCTAACTCCACGGAAGCAGGTGCTGGTATCCACGGATTAATCAGACCTCAATCTAACTATATTCAATACTTTCATCCACAGATACCAGCACCTGCTCCAGTGGAGATAGCAGGGGAGTGCAAGACCTGAAGACAGATCACATCACAAGATTCTTTGTAGACACTCTCCAGTACCAGCCTGAAGCCTGGTAGCTCCACTGGGTGGGACTCAGAAGAACAAAAACAATCACTATAGTTTGGCTTTCAGGAAGCTCCATTCCTAGGGGACGAGGGAAAACACCATATCAAGGGAGCACCTCGTGGGACAAAAGAATCTGAACAGCAGCCTTTGAATCCCAGATTTTCCCTCTGACACAGTCTAAAATAAGAAGAAACCAGAAAAACAATTCTGGTAATATGACAAAACAAGGTTCTTTATTACCCCCAGAAGATCATACCAGCTAACCAGCAATGGATCCCAACCAAGAAGAAATCTCTGAATTTATGAGATTCATAAATTCCTGGAAATATGCATAAATTCCTGGAAAACCAGGAAGATATGGAATATCTGAACAGACCAATAACAAGCAGTGAGCCTGAGATGGTAATAAAAAAATTGGCAACCACAAAAAAAATCCAGGACAAGAGAGAGTCACAACTGAATTCTATCAGATATTCAAAGAAGATTTGGTACGAATTCTATTGACACTATTCCAAAAGATAGAGAAAGAGGGAATCTTCCCTAAAACCTTCTATGAAGCCAGAACCAGGGAAGAACATAATAAAAAAAGAGCACTACAGACCAATATCCCTGATGAACATTAGTGCAAAAATCCCCAACGAAGTACTAGCAAACTGCAAAGCAAATCCAACAGCATATCAAAAAGATAATCCACCATGATCAAATGGGTTTCATTACCAGGGATGCAGGGGTGATTTTAGGTGATTTAACATACATAAGTAAATAAATGGAGACAAATAGATGGGAGGGACTTAATTAAACTAAAAATCTTCTGCACAACAAAAGAAATAATCAGCAGAGTTAACAGACAACCCACAGAGTGGGTGAAAATCTTCACAATCTATACATCTCACAAAGGACTAATATCCAGAATCTACTAAGAACTCAAACAAACCAGAAAGAAAAAACAAAGAATCCCATCAAAAAGTGAGCTAAGGACATGAATAGACAGTTCGCAAAATAATATATACGAATGTCCAACAAGCATATAGAAAAATGCTCAACATCACTAATTATCAGGGAAATGCAAATCAAAACCACAATGTGATACCACTCTACTCCTGCAAGAGTGGCAATAATAATAAAATAATAATAATAATAATAAATAGATGTTGGTGTGGATGTGGTGAAAAGGGAACACTTTTACACTGCTGGTGGGAATGTAAAGGATGGAAGACAATGTGATTCCTTAATAAGATTTCTTAAAGAACTAAAAGTAGATCTGTCATTTGATCCAGCAATCCCACTACTGGGTATCTACACAGAGGATAAAAAATCATTATATGGAAAAGATGCTTGCACATGCATGTTTATAGCAGTATAATTTGCAATTGAAAGAATATGGAACCAGCCAGAATGTCCATTAATTGACAAATGAAGAAAATGTGCTATGTATGTATGCCATGGAATACTACTCAGCCATTAAAAATAATGAAATAATGTCATTCACAGCAACTTGGATGTAATTGGAGACTATTATTCTAAGTGAAGTAACTCAGGAATAGAAAATCAAACATCACATGTTCTCACTCATATGTGGTAGCTAAGCTATGAGGACTCAAAGGCATAAGAATAATATATTGGACTTTGGGGACTTGGGGGAAAAGGGTAGGGGATGGCAAGGGATAAAAGACTACACTGCTCCAGTGATGGGTGCACCAAAATCTCAGAAATCACCACTAAATAACTTATTCATGTAACCAAACACCACCTGTTTCCCAAAAATCAATTAAAATAAAAAAATAAAAAATTTAAAAACTAAAACATAAAAATGATTTTAAAAATTTAATTAAAGAAAAAAAAAAAGAGATCCCCAAGAGCTAGTTAGCTCCTTCCACTGGGAGGACATAGAGAGAAGGCACAATCTATGAACCAGGAAGCAGGTGGTGCCTTGATCTTGAATTTTTCAGCCTCTAGAACTGTGTGAAATAAATATTTGCTGTTTATAAGCCACCAGTTTATGGTATTTTGTTGTGGTATCCTTAAAGGACTTAGATAATCCTTAAACATCCACATACAATGAGCATTAATATGTGCCACTTGGTATGAGACATAAAAACTTTGCAAACATATAGGTCCATTTACTGCCCCTCTACCACTGTATCCAGCCATCCCACATGCTATAATTATATTACATTTACATGTATTATAAACTTTACACTACAATATCACACTTTTTTGCTTTGATGTACTTTATGTATGTAAAGTAAATTAAGGGGAAAATATAGCCTTGTATATTTACCCAGATATTTACCATTTATTATGCTCTTCATTTCCCTTTGGCCTGAAGAGTTTCTTTTAGCATTTTTTTTATAGTACAGGTCTGATCAGACCCATTCTCTTAATTTTCTTTCATCTGAAATGTCTCTATTTCACTTCATTATTAAAAGATGTTTTCACTGGATATAGAATTCTGACTTCTTTTTTTATCTTCCAGCACTTTGAAGACACCATCTTTTGGTCTTTATAGTCTCTGACAAGAAGTTAGTGAAATTTCAAATTATGTCTCTGTATGTGATGTTATTTTTTTCTAGCTTGGTGCATGTTTTTCTCTTTATGTTTTAATTTTCAAGAGTTTCGCTATGATGTACCCACATATAATTTTCTTTGTATTTATCCTGTTTGGGATTCCCTGAGCTTCTTAAATCTATAAATTTCTATCTTTCATTAAATTTGAAAAAACTTCAGCCATGATTTCTTCCAAACATTATTTCTATCTTTTGTTAAATTTGGGAAAACTTCAGCCATTATTTCTTCTCTTCTCTTAAAGGTTGACTTTTTTCTGCTTCTTTATCTCTCTCCTTTATGGGACTCCAATTGCATGTACTATAGGCTTTCCCTGAGGCTCCATATGATTTTCTTAATCTTTGTCCTTTTTGTTTTTCAGGGTTCTGCTGCTAAGAGTAATAAATTAATTTTTATGTCAGACACTGTATTTTTCAGTTCCAGAATTTCTATCATTTAAAAACTTAGTTGTATTTCTCTGCTAAGATTTCATTCCCTATGAACCTATTTTCCTTTTGGTCCATGAGCATAGTTACAATAGTGACTTTTATATTTCCATTATTAATTTTAATAGCTGAGTCATGTCAGCATTGGTCTCCATTGATTATCTTTTTTGCTCAAGAATGGGTCACACAGTTCTTGTTTTCTCTTTTATGTTGAATGATTGTGGATTGTACTGGGGACATTACAAATGCTATGTTGTAGAAGATTCTGGACTCTTCTATTTCTCTGAAGATTATTGATTTTGATTTGTTTGTTTTGGCAAGCAATTACCTTAGTTAGACTTAAACCACAGACTCTCTTTTGGGAAGGAAGTCAATTCTCAGTTTAGTTCTTTTATCATTACCTGGATTGATTCCCATGCATCCATATTTCAAGAGTCAAGCCAAGATTTAGGCAGAGTTAGTTAATATGCAGAGTTTGGGGGCTCTCTCCTCAGCTCACTCCTTTCCAAGGAAGATTCTCCTTGGCCTTCCAGTAATTCTGGTTGTTTCAAACACTGCGTTCTGGTTCTTCCGGCCAGAAAGGCTGTGGGTTTTCCATCAGAGTTTTGGCTTTACCTTGTGATGCTGACTTCAGCCTGCGGCCTGGCTAAAAGTTATCGAAGTGGGTGACATCCTGTCATTCTCTTCTCTTAAGGGCTGACTCTCCAAGACCTGTCTTATTTGCTCACGCTCTGATCCCTTCAGATTAATGGAGTTTTGCATTTTGTGAAAAATTTATAGCTGTTATCTGTAGGGTCAGGCCTGGTAGGAACTTACCTGGTTATGCTGAAAGTGGAACTAACATTCAGTGTAGTGATTAACTTAATAATTAAATGTGTGAATTTAGGTTGAGTGTGATAGCTCAAGCCTGTGATCCTAGCATTTAGGAGGCTGAGGCAGGTGGATTGCTGGAGTGCAGAGGTTCCAGATCAGGATGGGCAAGGTGATGAAACCCTGTCACTACAAAAAAGTACTGAAATTAGTCAGGTGTGGTGGTGTGCACCTGTAGTCCCAGCTATTTGGGAGGCTGAGGTGGGAGGATAGCTTAAGCCCAGGAGGTTGAGGCTGCAGTGAGCTGTCATTGTGCCATTGCACTCCAGCTTGGGTAACAGAGCAAGACCCTGTCTCAAGAAAAAGTATAAATTACAAATTATAAGCTTGAATATTAAACAGCTTCATCTATTTTTTTATGTTGAACTTCTCCCACAGATTATTTTTCAAGTAAAAAATAAGATTTTATCGTTTACCAAGTTGAGATTTCTAGGCCATCATGTTTCCTGGGGTTCTCATCATTCCTAGCCTTGACTCTAGCATGCTGAGATGGGTGTACCTGGTACAATACCTGACTCCAAGAACCAGAGAGCCAGCTTTGTTCTTTCATAGCATCCCTTGTCCTCTGCAGAGGCGTTGTTAATTTTCCAAACATTCCCACGTCTATAGTTGCATCTCAGATGGTATGTCCATTTGGCAGATAAGGAGACTGAAGACAATGGAGAGAATTAATATCCCTAAGAAGGCTGAAATCCGGGACTCCTGGCTTCAGCCTATTGTCTTTCTCCTAGACCTCACTGGGCAGAATGACAGAGAGACTTGGGTTATCTCCTATTTGTGATGAGATGCCAGGGGCAATGCCTGGATCCTGTTCATGGCAAGGAAGTCCTCCAGGCGATCCTCTCTTCCCACTTGACAGTGCGGATGGGGCGGGCTGTTTCACTTCTCCAGGTGTTATTACCTCCCCTGCAGAAGAATGAATTAAATTGGAGGATTTCTATTTCTTTTAGTATTTTAAGTTTTTCTGTTTTCGAATATTATATGTTTAGTTTTATCTGCCTAACTAGCCTGCATTCTTTTTGACGTCTGTGCCTCATTCATTCATTCATTCGTTCGTTCTGCTATTTAACAGTCATTTCTTGAGCACCTAGCATGGTAGGAACTGCCCTATAAGCCAGGACATGGGCCAGAACAGTCACAGTCCCTGCCTTGTTAGAGGCCCCAGTGTACTGAGAGAGACAGATACTAGGTAGTTTATGATTCTACGCAGTGAGTGCTATGACAGAGTGATTCAGGGAGCTATGCGAGCAGCAAGAAGGGAGCCCAACCCAGGCTTTGGACTGAGAGTGTATGCGGTAATGAGAGAAGACATCAGGACATGGTGACACCAGGTGAACAATAATAATAACAATAGTAATAATAATTCACATCTATTGACATCTTCCGTTAGTATGACCAGCCATCTCAGTTTGCCCTGGACTGATTTGTTTCCTGGGATATGGGACTTTCAGTGCTAAAATCAAAGAAGTCCCATGTGTGAGACAAAGTTGTAAGCACATTACATATATTAACCCATTTCATCCTCACAGTAACTCTATTCAATGGGTGTTATGATTATCCCCATTTTACATATGAGGAATCCAAGGTACAACAAGGTTTTTAACTTGACTAGGGCATACAGCCAGAGGTAGGTAGAGCCATGATCTGAACCCAGAGCACACGCTTCTGAACGTGACCACACGCTGAGTGGGCACTAGCTGCATAGAAGCAGGAAAAGACAGGGGTTAAGGGCACTGTTTCTGGCTATTACAGCTTAGGAGCTGCATGAGTGAGATCCCTTTCTCATTTCCCCCATCTGTAAAATGGGGATCCTCCCAGCACCTACCTTACAGGTTGTTGGATGTACTTAAGGAGCTGTGGTGTGCTATGCACTTGGTATAGGGCTTGACTCATTGGACATGGTTGTAAGTCTTCATTCTCGTCTTTATTACAGGAAAGGGGATGGGAGACTTTGAGGATGAGGGAACAGTCTGTAGGGAGGCTCAGAAGTGAGGGAGAAACTGGGAAATGAGAAAGTTCTCTTTGTCTGGGCACAGAAGACTGGGGAGACAGAGGTCAGAACTGGGATCAGAAGCGGCTTTAATTTTCCAAACCCATTTTGGAAGGGCTGGGACTGGGATGAAGCAAGCGAGGCAGCAGCCTTGGGTGCAAACCGTGAGAGCGTGTTAGAACACTCAGTAATACAATAAGTGCTATTTTAATGCAATACCTTAAAAAATCAAAATTGAGGCAAAAAAAAAGTCCGTGATGAACAGAATATCAGCACTCTAAAGACAAGATCTGTCCCTGCGCTTGCATGACTTGGCTTTGCTGCCCTTACTCTAATCCTAACCCTGTCAGATCCTCCTTTATTTAAAATGCTCATATTCTGCCTGGGTGCGGTGGCTCATGCCTGTAATCCCAGCACCTTGGGAGGCTGACGTGGGCGGATCTCTTGAGCTCAGGAGTTTGAGACCAGCCTGGCCAAAATGGTGAAACCCTGACTCTACTAAAAATACAGAAGTTAGCCGGGCAGGGTGGCGCGGACTGTAGTTCCAGCTACTCAGGGGACTGAAGCAGGAGAATTGTTGAGCCTGAGAGGCGGAGCGGCTGCAGTGAGCCGAGATCATGCCACTGCACTCCAGCCTAGGTACCAGAGCCAAAAAAAAAAAAAAAAAGCTCCTATTCTGTTCTTCGTGGGGTTTTTTTTTTTGCATTAATATATTTTTTTAAATGATGCATTAAAATATTATTTGACCACTGAATTTGGCATCTGAGGCAAACGCTTCATTTGTTTCATCCAAGTTTTGGCTGGTGCCTGTTGTCCTGGAGAAACTATTAATAGTGTCACTTTTTATTCAGGAGTGTCTCAAATTGTGGGTTGAATTCCACGGGGACCTCACCTCACTAACACAAGCCCAGGCACCGAGGGGTGTGCAGTGAATACTGCCACCCACAGGTGAGATGAGGGCATCCCTTTCTTCTCAGGGGTCCAGAACTCGGGGCTCTAGGTCTCCTTCCTACCCTCTCCTGCCCCTGGTTCCAGCACTGCCGCCCTGAGACGTGGGGGTGTTCAGGGGAGCGGTGTCCCCAGGCATGGAGCTGCTATTTCAGGGCAGACGATGGCTTCCTTCTCTAGCCCAAATGAAACCGTTCCTCTCCCAAATTCCTCAGCCCTCTCATTAGTGGTTGTGTTTGTGGATAATAGCTATAATGAGGAGGCAATAAAAAAATCCAGAATGTGCTGCCCGGCCTCTCCTTAACCCTTTCTCTCCTTAACCCTTCAGCGCCTGCCAGGTCCAGCTGAAGTCTTAATGACTCCGATGCAAACTCAGGGGCGAGGAGTGGGCATTAGTGTTACAGCTGGATTATTTAATCCCCATTAGTTAAAAATGCCGGGCCACAGGCCAGGAGCCCAGGAAAATAAGTGGTGACAGGTGAGAGAAAAATAGCCTCCCAGAGGCCTCGGCGGCCACTTCAAAGGCCATGGCCCTGCCAGGTAATTGAGGCCCTAATGGACGCCATGTCCGGGAAACAGCTTGGCCAGAGATGCCCCTGCGTACAGGAAAGTGGACTGGCAGAGGGGTGGGGAGAGGCAGCGCTCGCCAGGCCAGGCCCAGAATGGTCCCTGTAATTAGGCCAGGATGGAGCAAATACCTTTTTTGTCAGGCGCTGTGTGGCCTTCTCATGACTTCCATTTTGGGAAGTGAGAGGAGTGCCTTGGACCAGACGTGAGCAGGGCTGGAGAAAAACTGCTCTCTGCCCTGCACCAGCCGCCACCTGGACTGGCACTTCAAGGGAGGAGCAATTGTATGAGTGTGTGTTCATGTTTGTGTGTTTGCACATGCATGTTTGTGTGTATATTTATCTGTGTGCTTGTGTGTATGAGTGTGTTTGCACATTATATGTGCTTGTGCATGTGTGTGTATTTGTGTATATGTGCATCCTTGTGGGTATGTGTGTGTGTAGGGATTCCTTCCTCTATGTCTCCCTATCTTTTTCTTTTCACATTTGGAATCTCACTGTAGGAAGTTACGGCAGCATTCTGTCTCCACTTCGTCCTTAGAACGGTCTCCCCATTCTCTAGACCGTCCAGTTGAATTTCTAGAATTCCCACTCAGGGCTAGAGGCAGGGTTGGTTATTTGGATAGCAACTTCAATCAGCAGGGTGTCGGGAAGGAGCCTCTCTGCTCTGCAATGGCAATGGGCAGGTCTAGGGCCCCTATTGGCAGAATTCACTTCTCAGCTCCCCCAGTGCTCAGTCCCCCCACAAAGTGGGCTCCGAGGATCCAGTTGCCCAGGTCCAGAGAAGCAGTAAAGCGAAATGCAGCCATTCCCATGTGCAAGTGCTTGGAGGATCTGCTTTCACTTTGTACCCCATATTCACAGGCTACTTTGACCATGACTTGTTACATTATTTTTCATTAAATCAAATCATTTGCTAACTGAAATTTATTTTAAAAAGAAACGTTTTGTTGCTACCAGAAATGGAAAAATAAATATCACTTGGCATAAATAACAGATAGTGATAAAAATGAACACAATGGAAATACCAGATTTTAAATTCCAGCTGGCTACTCTGGTCAGTTCAAGGTTCCAAGTTCGAGGCTAGGCTCTCCCTTTGTTGAAAATAAACATTAGCAAATGTTAGGAAAGTGTTAAGCAATTCTAGCACCAATGACTTTCTTTCTGATATCATCCAGAAATGAGAGCACATCAGTGTTCACTGCGTGATGATGGATGGAGTGAATGTCATGTCCAGGTGCTACCCAAATATTCGCTAAGCCCACAGATGGCGCTAGTGAGCGGTTACATGGCTGGGCTTTGAAATCCCGGCGGCCCAGCAACACTGGGAAAGCCGCCTGGTTTCTCAAGCTTGGCTGCGTCCTCTCTATAATGGAGAAGAAATAGGACCTATGTAAGGAGAGCTGAAGGGAATGAAAGGAAAGTTTTGTGCAAAGACACAGCACATAGCGAGCTCTCCGTTGGCTCCATGCTACTTGTGCAGAAGGAGGGCTTTGAGTGTGTTCTAATAATTGAAGCTTCCCAGGCTTGACCAAGAGCTCAGAACCAAACCAAGTTGAGGTGGGTAGGAGTCATGAGACCTTCCCCTACCTTGAGCGAGGGAGAGAGATGGATGTTGAAAGCAGATGACAGCACCATGCAAGCCCTTCCTCTCACCCATTCACTGATTGCTAGGGTGAGGGGAGGACCCCTTATGTAGGGAGAGGGGTCCAGGGACTGGTGAGGGGGCTCCCCAAGGTCCCTTAGAGATGGGGGTGAGGCAGCTTCCTGCTCAGACCCAAGGCATAAACGCTTACCTAAAGCCCGGCACTCTTCAGAGCATTTATACAAACATGAACTCACTTAATCCCGATGACACTTAGGGACCATGACAGATGAGTACTAGGAGTTAAGGGCTCTTGCTAGCCCCTTTCTACAAGTCAGGCTGAATAACTTGCCTGTTCACACAGCTCATTCATTAAGGGGTGGAGCTGGGATTTGAACTCAGCCAGGCTCTAAGCTCTTGGCCACTAGGCCAGAGCTGCCTCTCTTCAGATGTACATGCATGTGGCCATGTTGTGTGTGGTGTGGGTGTGAGAGTGGTGTGCGTGTGTCGGTGCCTGTGTGAGTCAGATTGGGGTGTCTGCAGCTTGGGCCATCTCCAGGCAGCTGGGACCAAGAGGAGTTTATTTTATAAAACCAAACCCTGCTCATTTCAGTTTGTTAACATGAAAGCTGCCTCTAATTCCATCTACAAATACCACATTCTCTGAGCTACAATTGGCAGGGGTGGCCAGAATCACCCCATTTTGCATTCCTTTGAGTCATCAAGTGAAGCAGTGAAAGTGTGGCTATAATTCAGGATTCAGCACTCGGGTTTCATGAGACAACATCAGGAATGCCACTGTAACCAGCCTGACTCCTCCGTGGCACAGGGAGGAGGCCAAGGGTGCAACCCAAGCTGTACACTGCCGCCTGGTTCCTACCCGGGACAGGGGCCCAGGTTGGCGGCCCTCCTTAGACCCAGACAAGCATTGGCTCTGTCGGAGCTGAGGCTCAGGGCTGACTGCCCATGCGGGAACTGCCTTGCTGCCCGCCACAAAGACAGGGAGGTTGGTTTATAAATATGCACCCAGCTGGCCTCTCACCTTCTCACTGGGATCGGGCATTTCTGTGGCCATAAGACAGGAACCCATCTGGCTGAATGCTGCCTTTGATGGGAGCCAGGACTGCCTTGGTGCTGGGGGTGGGCGGGCCGGATGCAGGCTCTGAGGCCACATGCTTGGGGCCCCACTGGGCATTGCAACCCTGTAGGCTGCTGAAGGGCCAGGGTGGAGGAAGTGGGGCCGGGAGTTTGTTTAACAAAGTGTATTGTTCTATTCACTACCCCCAGCTCTGCCTCCACCAATGCCCCATGGTCTGTCCTGGACCATCACAGCCTTGCCTCCTTTATTCAATCCTCTGAGCATCCTCAGGGCTGTTGTCCTGAAGCCCACCTCTTATCTTGACCCATCTCTGATCTTGAAGCTCCGAAAGCCCATCAGTGTCCCCATCCAAAATCTTTCCTTGCTCACAAAATGAAGTAAAAAAAAATCAGATCATGACTGTGAAGAACTCTTCCAGTGCAACTCCAAACTTTACCTGGTAGGTAACTTAGAGGCTAAGGTGGCACTCCTAGATCCCCTTGGCCCTGGCGGCTGCAGCTCCCACCAACTGCTGTGAATGTCTTGCACTAAGGCTCACAGCTGCTGCTCTTTTCACACATTGCCCTGGGCCGAAATGCCAGGGAAGTCAATCCTTTCTGCCACAAATCACTGCAGAATCCTTGTCTTCATTCTGCTTTCAGGATAACTAGCCAAAGACAGGAAAAAAGAGAGAGCACATCCAGGCAGCAGAAATGGGCACAGGAAATGTTTGCTAGTTATATTTTTTCAGATGGAACAGAGCTTGTCTTTTAATTTTATATAGTAAGCCTTTATTAACCACACAGTCATTCACGGGGATATACATGCCCAAATCACTCATCATCTATTTACAGCATAGCATCATATATCGGCCTATACATTTACACACACAATCATGCGCCATGCACATTTTCACACACGCAAGTTCATACCACATATACATTTACCTGTAAAGCTTAGGTCATAATCCCATACCTATATTCGCCAGGTCTCTTACCCCATATTGTATATACACTCACACACAAACATATCTTATATATGTTTATGCATACTCAGAACAACTTGACATGTATGCACATGCAATCATATGTCATAGACATTTTCACACACATGAGCATGCCCCAGATACTTTTATATATTCACAGTTCTATTCCATATATATTTACATATCTGTAGCCACATGTCGTATCAATGTATATGCACATTCATTCATTTTATCCATAGAATGTTTATTTACTCTGGTGTCTGGGTAAGGTGGTGGCTTATTTCCTTAAAAAGAAACACACAGTTGATGAATTTTTTTTCTCCTTGAATTCCTTCCTTGTCAAATGGGAGGAAAAAGTTGTTGTGTTTGTGTATCAGGCCCATTAGCCTAGATAAACTGTTGGCCTCCCGTAATGATTAATGATAGAATAGTGCAGTTGTTGCAAAAATAAGTCATGTGGTGAGAAGAGAACTGAAGATTATATCTAACACCAGGGGATGGCTTATTAATCTCACTTCTGGAGGAATTCCTGAGTAAATCAGTCTCCTTTATTAATGATATTTCACTCTGCTCTGTGAGACATCTTTTATCCAGCCAGAAGGGCAATTATCTATTTAGGCCAGGAAACAATATTAGTTACTGCTTTGGCTCCAGGGCAAGGAGAGGAGCCAAGAGAAGAAGGGAGAGAGAAACACACAGAGGGCTCCCATCCCCAGACTGATGGGTGCCAGGGTCCCTTAAACCTCCTTTCCCATGCCAAAGGGGCTCAAGTGGTGTGAGTGTGTGTATGTGTGTGTGTGCGTGTGTGTGTGTGTATATGAGAAAGACAGAGAGAGAAATTAAGGCAAGGGGTCCCTGGGAACAGCTGTGCCACTTCCTTGATTGAAATAGTCAAATGCTGGTACATTCATTTAATGAGTGTCTATGAGCACCTACTATATGCAAGGCCTTTGCCAGGGCACTGGGGGTCTCCCAGAATGAACAATGCATGGTCCTCATCCTCTGTCCTAGAGCCTTTTCTGCTTTGCAATTCTGTTTTCATCTCATCCTTCTTTGACTGCAGTTTTGGGGAGAACAGGGGATTAGATAGTAGGCCATCACAGAAAAACAAGGTATTTTCTAGATTTAACCCATCATTTTTCCGTTGATCACACAGCAGTTATTGTAAAGATCCAGCAAGAAGACTGGGGGAACTTGTTTAGCCGGATCGCTGGGAAAGGTAACCAAATCACTGACCCTCTCTAAGGATATTCACTAAGTGTGCTTATTTTCTTGTCTTCATCATCCATTCACTCAACAGGCATTTAGGGAGCACTCACTGAATGGCATCACCTGTACATTTACACGCAGGGAATCAGCGATGAGTAAGACCTGATTCTTGCCTGTTAGGAACTTATAGCTAATGGGAGAATTTGGGCATGAAAACAAAATAACAATCCCTTAAGGTAATAAGGGACAATGAGTTCTATGTGCCCAGCTCAGTGACAGGCACAAAATGTGTGTGTGTGTGTGTGTGTGTGTGTGTGTGTGTGTGTGTTTGTGTGCTCATGTGTGTTTGTGTGCATGTGTGCACGTGTAATGAACAGGAGAAATCAAAGGCTGCATGCTGTGGGGCAAACACATGGATTTGACAGCAGTCTTGCCTGGCTTTCAATCCTGGCTTAGCTGTTTTATCAGCTCTGGGACCTTGCTGCTGTCTCCCCATTTCTCTGAGTTTCAGTTTCCTTATCCATAAGATGGGGCTGATGACTGCAATTTCTTGGGGATTTTTATGCCAACACTTTATTATCCTAGTGAGTTTTTTTTTTTAGAAGATCAAATACGCAGAGATGGTGCACGATCAAGAAGCTTCTATAGATGCACTGGAAGCCAAGTACTGTCGTGAAGACCAATCCAATATCATGACAATTTCATTTGTTGCCTTTTGAGCACTTAGTTACAATCCAGGCACTAAGTGCTTTACATAGGTTGTCTCTCTGGGTAAGTCAAATCCTGGGACTCCAAGGACAGGTTAGGAATTGTTCTGGATTGAGTACCCCATGAGTGGCTCAGACAGGAAAGTGCTCTTCATTTTTGGAGGAAGGCCTGGGAGAGAAACCCAGGGGTTGTCTATGGCTTCAATACCTTAATGCAAGAGGAAACTGCTGACCAGCAGCATGGGAGTCACCTAGAAGCTTGTTACAAATGCAGAATTCCATCCCTGCTGCATCTGTGGAATCAGAATCTGCATTTTAAGAAGTCCTGCATATTATGTTTAAGAGGCACTATTCCAGTGCATTCTCCGTTGCAGCCCAGGACTCCCCTTCTTTCGTTCCTCTTGCCTTTGTTCAGCCATGGGCACTTCCTACCTGTGACTTCCACCCTGGGTAGCTCTTCCACGGTCTTGCTTGTTTTCAAGTGTGTGTTGCAGCACCAGGGAAGGTTGTGGAAGCCTTGGGTATTAGGGGGCTATCAGGAGGTCAGTGGCACAGTAACTCCTCCCACAGCCTGGAGGGAACAGCATTGGGCCTGCAGTTCATCCACGGGCAGGGTACGCTGGCCTTACTCCGTTCTGGGTGCAAGGGGCAGTGTTACGTCCTCGCCTGGCAATGGATGCCTTTAACTTCCTAACTTCCTCACCCCCGCCCTAGGAGGTAAGCACTACTTTGTTCTTACTTTACAAATGAGAAGATGAAAGCTCTAAGAGATTATATTCTTGCCCACTGGGACTCAGCAGCAGAGCCTAATTCAAGCCTAGGTCACACCATTACAAGCACTAACCATTAGGCCGCACCACCTAATCTCCTACCCAGCTCCTCTTCCAATGCCCAGGACTAAACTCCGGGAAGCAGCTCCTCCCACCTTTCCCAGCCTTGGCCTTTTTTGGGTAGGAGTTCCATGCAAATGGCCCTTCCTCTGCCAGGGACTGGTGGACTGAGCGTCATTCAGGGTGCGGGCAGTTCCCAGCATGCCCTGGTGGGCAGTGGCAAACGCTGAAGCCCAGCCCCCTCCATCAGCACTTTTGCTGTCCCCCCCAGCCCTCCCCATCCCAGTAATTAAATAAGTCTCTGGAAGAGGAGCCTGTACAGTATGTCATAAAATCTCTCTGAACTACCTATATTTACCCCTGAAAGTGAATTCTTTATAAGACCCAGGATATCAAAGCGGCTGGGGATCAAAGTCGTTTTAATAAGCCAGCCGAGTGCGCCTGCCCAGCCTGGCCTCCTCCTGCTGCCCTCCTTGGAAGGCACTTAGGATGCCCCTTGGGCCGCATTGTCACTCTGATTGCTCACTGCATACGCCTTTAGGGGAACAAAAACACCCGCCCCTCTCATTCCTGGGGCCTGCCCACCCTGCCATGCACAGGCTGTGTGTGCTCTGCGTTGGTGTGTTTGCGGTGTCTGGAAGTAAGGGCAATAACAAGGCACAGGTCACAATGTGCTCAGAGGGTTGAGCCAGGTGTTACAAACCGGCCCACTATTGCCTTTAGTCCACACACAGCCAGAAGAGAGTGAATTAGGTACAGCTTTAAAAATTGGAACCAAGTCAGGAAAAATGGTTCCCTTGGGGTTGGCTCCTGGAAGGGGGTTTGAGGAAGGCTTTTGGCATGCTGGTCACCTCCTGTTCTTGATTTGGGTGTTAGTTACGTGAGTGTGTTCAGTTTCAGAAAATTCATCAAGCTGGATAATTAAGATATGTGTACTTTTCTGTATGTGTATTACATTTCATTTAAAAAGATTTTAAAAGCCTGAGCATTTCACATACAATTCCACTTGTCCACATTCTCAGGAGATCTGGTCACCGTGCACTGAATTCCCACGTGACCTCCATCAGTGGGAGCTGTCATGGCTGCTGCTCAAAGTGGGAGGGTGGGCTTGTCCCAGTCCCTGCCCAAACCACCTCACACATCTATACCACCTGCCTGCCCTTGGAGGAATTTCAGTTTGAGATCCCTGGTCTAGTTCAATCCTTTGCTTGTACTATGGCGGAAACTGAGGCCCAAAGGGACGGAGGCAGTAAGTTGAAACCAGACCCGATGTTTAGCTGTTGGTTTTGACTTGTTCTCTCACATCAAGGGTTGGCAAACGATGGGCTGCTGCTTGTTTTGTAAATAAAGTTTTATTGGAATCAGTGATGTCCATCCATGGATGTATTGTCTGAGGCTGCTTTTGTATTATAATGGCAGATCTGAATGGTTAAACTGAGACTGTATGTGGCCAACAGAAGCCAAAATACTGACCTTTTGGACCTTTACAGAAAAAATTGAACTCTGCCTTACATGATAATGCTTCCTTTATCAAGGCCCAGCAGCAAGTAAAATGAAACCCAGTTCCTCATTCAATCAAGCGGTCTATTTAACGACTCCTGTCTTCAACAACGTGCTGAACTTAGGATGGGTCTGCCTCTCTAGATGGGAGATAGGATATGGTAGTGTGGTCAGGCAGCTGGCTGCTCTGCCACTAAGGAGCCCTGTGGCCTTGGGAAGGGGTCTTAACTTCACGGGACCTCAGTGCAGCCCACCTGCCACCCCCCAGGTGTTGTTGAGAAAATCCAGAGCACTGATGGGACGGAAAGTGCTTTGGAGGTTCTAAGGTTAAGGGGGTGGTGATGCTTCCAGTGGCAATAACACTATCATCTGATAGCTCCGTGAACTGGGCTTAGCGTTTCTGATGGACTATCTTATTTCATACTCACAACAAACCTTTGAGGTGGGTACTATTATTGTGCCCATTTTACAGATAAGGAAACTGATTCATTTAAGACTCTAAAAGGTTCAGTCAGTCCACAGAAATTTATTGAACGCCTTTTAGGTTCCACCCTCAGCCACTGTCTGTTTTTGGCTCTAGGAAAAGGGCAGTGAACAAAACAGAGACACATGAAGCCCTTCTAATGAATCAGCTTGCCCAAGGTCACACAGTGTGGCACTGATATTTGAATTTAGCTTTGTCTCTGTGAGTAGACTCAACTCTCTTATTGAAGGGCAATGATGATGTCCGAGAAGGAGTGAGGAGAAACAAACGCCATAGACCTGGGACCTTGGCCCTAGGCCACCTCTCCAGGCTTCTCCCAGTTCAAACCCTGTGACCTGCTTCTAGAGCTCGCACCTGGATGGTGCCTTCAGGAGGCCCCTGGAGAGATCTTAGGAGATGAGCAGCTCTGTTCCGTGATCTTGTTGCTTGGGAACCTAGAAGTATGTCAAGTGGACCCCTCTTGAGGCCTAGTCCAGCCCCAGGCCACATAGTCCAGAAGCTGCTCGAGGCTTTCTCAAGGTGAAGCATCATCCCTTCCTTGCTTCCCAGCCATCCAAGAGAGCTCACAGGGAGGCTCTGGGCCTTGGTGCTTCTCAGGGACTTGAGCTGTGTGGGGTGTCCACAAATGGCCAGGTGATAGAGAATCCTGACACTGGGGCCTTGACGATGGCTTCTCCACTGCGAAGAGTAGAAAGGATGGTACTTGAGCCCAGGGGCTGGGGATGAGCAGGCCCCACACCCCAAGGCCTTGTTCAAAGGCTACCAGCTGGGGAGAAGCTGTCCCAGTGCTGCTGCCTCTGCGCTGACTCCTGCACCTACCACGAGGTTCCCGGCTCACCCCAGGGCATCACTAGAGGGGGCTAGGAGTCTCCTTCCCTCCTGAGACGAGAGTCCTGGGAAGCAGGGGCAGGGCTGAAGGCAGGTTGGGTTCCCCATGCCAGCACACAGCCTGGCCCACTGAGGGGCAGATGTACTGAGTAATCAAAGCTTGTGTTTTAAAAAAAAATTTTGGGGTGGGTCTCCAGCCAGCTCTTGACTTTAGGGAAGGAGGAGGGGAGACTGTGTGCAGTGTGGTGGCTGGGAGAAGTAGCTTGATCAGGACTGGGGACGCTTCCCTCCCAGGCTCCTCTGCCTGCCCTGTGGTTTGGAGGGAGCCCCAGAAACCTCCCCAAAGTCATCCCACCCACTTCCTGGGCCTAGGCAGGGAGAGAGGTGGGCCCAATCCCTTTCACAATGACCTGAGGGGTCAAGCAAAGGGGCTTGCAGAAGCCCAGCGGGCAGCAGTGGCTCCTCCTTGTGGCAAGAAGAGAGGAGAGAAAAGGAAGGACTGAAGGTCCCAGAGGCCCTCACCAAGGAGGCCCAGGTGTTAGTGACAACTGGCCCGTGCTCGGTCCTCACCAAGTGGCAGGCACTATCTTAAGCACTTTTCCTCTACTCATGTATTTAAACCTCACCGCAAACCTGCAAAGACAGAATTAATAATAACTCTTTCTCATGGACGAAGAAACTGAGGATCAGAGAGGTTATGTAGCTTGCCCAAGCCACATAGTAACAAAGTGGGAGGTCCAGGATCTGGCTCCAGAGATTGGTAGTCTCCCTCCCCAAGCGCGCATGTGCGCGCACACACACACACACGCACCCACAATCACAGCCAGTAGCTAATCAGAGCTTCTCAAAACTCAAGGACCTGGCCAAATTGCATTTCCCTTCAGGGCTAAGGCTCAGGAGTTTTGTTGAAGGGCAATGATGACATGAGAGAAGGAGGGACAAGACGTGAAGGCCAGTGACCCGGGACCTTGGTCCCCGTCACCTCTCCTGGCTTCTCCTAGCTCAAACCTGATGGCCCACATCTAGAGCTTGATCTGGAGGCCCCTGGAGAGCACTCAGGAGCTGAGCAGCTCTGTTTGGTCATCTTGTTGGTTGGAGATCTGGAAATAAGGGGAGAAACTGAAGGAGGCGCTCACTCTCAGTGTCTGCCTCTGCACTTGGATAGGCACGCGAGAGCTGCCTTAAATTTTGTGACTGTGCTTCCATTGTCCCACCCTAGTCCCAGCCCTTTCATAAGTGAGGAAACCAAGGCCTTGATGGAGGGTGTGATGTGCTCGGGAGCACAAAGCCTGGCACTGGCAGTGCCGGAAAGCAGGGCAGTGCCTAGGTCCTCACCACCGTCTTGACCACAGTGGTTGACAGATGCTCAAATAGGTTTCTCCCAAATCATCTACCCTGGGGTTCCAGCCTCCACCCCTCCATCTAGGGTGTCTCCGTCCCTCTCCTGCAGAACCAGTGCAGGGTCTGGCCCTGTCTCCTTTCAGTTTCCTCTTGCCAGATTCCAGCTGCAGGGCCTGTTCTCAAGCTTAAAGCAGGGAGCACAGCTGGTTGAGGTTAGACTCAAAGCATGGAGTCCTCAACCTGAATTTCTCCCTCCACCCGCCTCTCCACCCCCTTCCCCAGATCCCAGACAAACTCCTGGAGAGGGCACTGGCCATGAGCCAAGGAGACAAAAGAAGCAGGAACTCCAGATAGCACATCCTTTACTCAGAGCTCAGTGGACCCTCCTGGATTCTTGAAGACTCATGTCATCTAGGGACCATTATGCCCATTTAACAGACAAGGTCATTGAGGCTTCCACAGAGACAGTACACTGCCCAAGGGTGATGGTGCTTCAGCATGAGCTGGGATCCAGCCTGCCTGATCCATCCCTTTTCTTGAAAAAGGAGGGAGAGTGGAAAATACTTTCTCATGCCTCCGTGATAAGTGTGTGGATCTCATTTGAACCCCTTCTAGATCAAAGTGCGAGTTTTCCCTGGTTAGGCTTTAAAAAATGACTTTTGGGTTTTCAAAAGAAAATGCTCTGCTGACTTAAACATCAATAGCTCACTTAAATCTTAGGGAATTGCACTATTAACATTTTCCCCCTCCTTTTTACTGGTCCTCCTCCAATTCTTACTTCCCTGGATCCCAGGGGGCAGAGCCCAGGTACCTCCAGGCCCTCTGCTCTCCATGTTGGAAAGGGGCCAGAAGAATAGTGCAGTGCTCTGTGGGGGAAGACACTCTTCCCAAGGGAGCACCCTGAGATCCTCACCAGGGTAGTGGCATGGGCTCTGTTGTCTGGGGAGGTCAAAGCTAGTGTCTGCTCAGAAAAGGGAGCATGATGGTCTCCCTTTCATAGGGTACCTGATGGAACCTCCTGCTGTAAGTTTGCAAAAGCTTGGATGAAGGTTGAGAAACAGTTCCCTAATGGGGACCATAATGAGATTGCAAGATACAGAGGGAGTCCCACAGCATAAATAGGCCAACACATTTGTTCATTTCTCTTTCTTGAAATTCCTTTGTAATATCCACCCCCACCCCTCAAAATGGGAAAAATTATAAAAAATGATAAATTGGGGTTTTGTATGTGTGTCTTGTTTTAAACCAATATGATCTCAATTTTTTTGTGGGCTTTGAAAGTCCGTGCGGGAATTCCCCCCTCGCTGTAAATACCCAGCGTCCGGGCCTTATGGCATGTGATCTGTAATAAACTTCAAAAGAACACCTTTGACATTTTAGATAACTTGCAAATGATGATGCAGAGAGATCTTTTGCCACTACAAAGAAAGAACAAAAGAACCGACATGAAAGAGAAATCAATAAACATATGGCAATTAATAAAACATTTTCTATGAATACCCTACAAAGAGTTTTACAACAGTATAAAAACCCAACAGTTGTTTCAATGTGGGTTTAAGAAGTCTCAGCTGGCGTATTAAGACATCCGTGCTGAGCAGCACACGGGAAGGCACAGAAAAACTGGGGTCGAGGCTGGCTTGTAAATCCATCAGAGGGAGAGGTATAGATCAGATGGGGAGATGGACTGGAAAGGGGCCGGAGAAACGGAGCAATGCATTCCTATTTCAGGGAGTAAAAATGCGAGGTGGAAGGGAATGTGTCTTTTCAATTGGTGGGAACCCTTGGTGAACAAGCCCATTTGGAAGTTGGGTTGGGTCCCTGAGACCTCATCAGCTAAGCCAAGTCACAGTCACATTCTTGGAGATGGGCTCCGTAGCATGCCCAGAGACTTCTAGCTTCTCTGTATCCAGTCTCTTGCCAGCTTCCAATTGTGTCCAGCCTGGGACCAGAGTGAGATTCAGTATATGGAGGTTTTTAATAATCAGTAAGTTCTAGGCACCGCCCGATTAGAATGGAACCAGCTATACACACCCACAGATTGATTGTAAGCCCTGCTGAATTTCCCACTGAATGCTCAGCTGCAGCCTCTACGAAGTTTCTTCCTTACCCCAGATCCTGAGTTCAATTCCTGCCTCTGCCACTTCCAGCTCACTGAGTAGATTCTTTGGATCCCTTTGGCCTCAGTTTCCCCTTCTGTACAATAGGGACAATGCTGCCTGCCCATTCCCTCTCCCAGGCTTATTGGGTGTTAATAGACATTAGTGTGACCCTCAGAGCTGTGTGCCTTTGGAAGTAGGTGGGGAGAAAAAGGTGGCCCACTTTCAGCCTGGCTGTGTTGGGCCATGCAATTTATCTGCACCCCCCAACCTTATCCTCCTCCCGAAGCTGTCTTCATGGACTCATCCATATTTAGAAAATTCCAGGGTCTTCTGGCCCTTTCTTTGCACATTTTGAAGTTTCTGCTTGACATCCCCTGCAAACCAAATTGAGTGAAAGACTCCTTTGAGGCTGCAGCTGGTGGCATCTCCAGCATATCTCCCTGGAAATTGTAGAGCTTAGGCTGGTGGATGGGGCTTCTTTGGAAAACTTAGAGGCGAGTTAGAAGTGGGCAGCCCATGGTAGTTTGACACACAGCATGACAAACAGACCAAAGGACAGGAGCGGGACAGAGGAAAAATGAGGCAGATGTTCAGAGGCATTCCTGTCTGTGCAGTGTGTTTTTGTGCAGGGAATTGTGTGTTTGACTACATTTGTGTGTGTGTGTGTGTGTGTGTGTGTGTGTGTGTGTGTGTGTGTGTGTTGTCTGAAAGGAGCAGCCTGGCTGAGCAGAAAGTATTTGACCCCAGGTTAAACTCTTTGTGACCTTGGTTGAGATTTTTTTTTAACATCTCTGGGATTTTGTCTCCCCATCTGTAAAATGGATGCTAGATCACAAACATCACAGCTTTTCAAAACAACTAATGGTCTAAAGGGTCCAAGAGAGACGTCACTGTGCTGCCACTATGAGTAATGGTGATGTCATTAATGACGACGGGCTGATGAGCTGCCCTTGCTTTGTATGAGAAGGTGGTCTGGCCTGGATCCGGCCTCCCACGTTCCTTTGACTTCCTCGTCCCAGCATACTAAGTTTTGCTCAGGTACGGTAGCATAGAATCCCCAAGGCAGAGGTTGTGCACTCCATTTGCCTCCCAATAGCAGCCTCCACCCCTTTCCGCCCACCAATGCACCAGTGCCCCTCAAATCCCCCATAACTAGGAATAGCCTTCTAGTTCTGACTTTCATGCTTCTAAGTCGGTGTGCTCGCTACTTTCTGAGGTAGGCTTCCCTGTCCTGGACAACTTTAAGTAGAAAGCTCTTTCTTATGCTGAACTGAAATCTTTCTTCTTTGCCTTGGTTGTTCTTGGTCCCAGCTGCACCTTAGAATCAGATGAGTTGAATCAGAAACGTTGAATCAGAACTTCTGGGAAGGGGTCCAGGAATGGGTCTTTTTAAAGTCCCACAGGTGATTGTGTGCAGCCAGACGGAGAGCCATTGCTACAACTGCTGGCTCACACTGGCTGGGATGCCCAGGGGTCCTCTTGGAGGTCTCCACTGGGGTAGGAAGAAGGCCCCCAAGGGCAGGGTCCCCAGCAGACTCAGGATCCAGATTGGAATCATCACCGCTCTTGAACACAGCTGAGCAAATCTTATGGAATGGGCACTACTGCAGGGCAGGGCATGCAGCGCACTGGCCCTCAGCTTTCATGTCATGGGGGACACGTGTTAGAAACACATCCCCAGGTCCCACCCAAGCCCTAGTAAATCAAAATCCATGGTGGTAGGGCCCCAGAGAGTGGCATTTTAAATCTGGCTTTTCCTCACAATGGAATCCTTTGCACATTAAAATCCAAGAAACAGTTCTCTGGGTTAAGAGCAATGGCTTTGGGGTCACTATTTTTGATCATTTTGGGTGAATCACTGAACAACTCTAGGCCTTAGTTTCTTCATCTGTGAAGTGGGGTTAATCCTACTTACCTTATAGAGTCAATCCAAGGATTAAAGAAACGATGAGTATAAAATACACAGCCCAGATGTGATTCCTAGTGAGTGCTCACTATAAGGGAGGAAATAATAATAATGCAGATGATGAATAATAATGATGATGACTGTTGTTGCTGTCGTTACTGCTGTTAGGCTTTTCTCTTTCCTTGCTTGACTTCAGAGCCTCTAGAGTCCCTCTGGGAAGCTCAGGGGTGGTGGATGCTGTGCAGAATTTGAGAACAAGGGGTTTCCTTTGCTCCTTTTGGATCTGGACAGAGAAACTGACTGCTTTTTGCTGGATTGGGGATTCAGCTGCAGATCTAGCCTCTAAGCAGCTTTCTCTACAGCTCCCTCTGGGTAGTGACGGTACTGGCCAGAGAAACTCTGGCCTCAGCCTGGGGAGCCTCCTGGGATGGCCTGTCCTTCCCCAAGGACTTCCCCACCCCGCCATGACTTCTAGCAGGAGCCTGGCCTCAAGCCAACCCAATAAGGAGGCAGCATTGGGACAGTAGCGGCAGTCCCCAGAGCCCATCAGATTCATACCAAACTTCAGACTTGGCCACAGCCTTTTCCATTTTCAGAGTTCAGCAGAAGCTCTCCTAACCAAGCTTTTTCTAACTTATCAGATTAGCCTCTATTGTTCATTCCTTCTGCAGGTAGCCTAGTTACTGCTAATGGAAGGCCCAGTGATCATGTGGCCCATTACTTCTGAATGCACCCATGCACCTGTGTTCCATGGTGGAGCTGACGAATTCATCCCAAAGGGGTTGAGCTTATACAACAGTTGTGTTTGTTATTGTAATGACATAAATGCATTAAATATTACATGAACCAATGAAATGGGAGTGCAAGACCAAGGAGGTGAATGCTTTGGAAGTCTCAGTAAAGGTAATATTCTGAAGAAAATGTATTGTTCTATTGGGATGGAACAAAAGAACTATAAAAGACAGTGAAAATGGTCAACATCTAGCTATATTCAGCATCCACACTGCTTTGCACATGCACTTAAGTTCTCATGCACATGGAAGAGAGTAGAAATTGTAGGTGGAATTTATGAGTTTTATTCACGTAAGAATGAATACCTGGAACTCCAATTGGAGAGGTTATGCTCAAATTGCCCTGATCTTATGTGAGAAAAATCAGCAAATGCTCATTCCTTGATCATATTAAAATAAAATGCCTACAACAGATAAGTATATATTGTTTCTAGTGAGTTTATACTTTAACTTTCAGTTTTGATTCCTTGAATTCCTACCTGGCTGGCCATTTAAGATGAATCTCCTGTTTCTCTTCAGATCAGCAGCATTTAGTTTGCTAACCTAGTTTACAGAGGAGAACACAGAAGCTAAGCAACACAAAATAGCTTGCCCACAGTCTCAGAGCTGGTCCATGTTTAGCTGGATCCTGCTCCTCTGCTCACATTGTATGGGAAAGTCTACGATGATCCCCCAAATACCTGACCCCAGTGTATCTGCCCCAGGGAGTATAGGAAGAACCTGAGATTTCAGTCCTATATTGAGGTTACTAATCAGTTGACTTTGAGTTAACCAAAGGGTGATTATCCTGGAGGGCCTGAACTAGTCAGGAATAAACAATGCCAGCAAGATACTTCTCCTGCTGGCTTCAGAGAATACGAATGCCACGGTATTCTCCAGCTTCAAGAAAGTGTATTCTGCCAGCAACCTGAATGAGCTTAGAATGGTGGCCTGAGAATCAAATGAGGCCTACCCTGGCCAACACTTAGGTAGAGGTCTTGTAAAACCAGAGCAGAGGGGTCCAGTTGATCCATGCTTAGACACCTGATTCATGAAAACTGTGATAATTTGTCTTATTTTAAGATGTTATACTTACAAAGTGATCTGTCACAAAGCAGTATAAAATGACTACAGCCCCCAAAGACCCTCAAATACAGTGTGCTTTACCCCCAGCCTGCCCACCAGATAGGACTTCCTGGCCTTGGAGGACAGCGGTGGGCTGTCCCTGTAAGCAGAGCCCCATCCAGGTGACTTTTTACTTCTGGAGTGATGTCTTGCTTTTATTCCAGGCAAATTAATTTCCCATATGAAATTCAGTTTAAGTAAATTATTAGGAAGTAAAGTGCCCTCCTCCTTCCCGCTCCAAGGGAAGGGCACTTGCATTAGCTCCTGTTTTTGAATTAAACATCAATAAAATGTCTTGTCATTAGTGTTATTTCGGATAGAGCTTTTGTAAATTTCATACTCTGTAAGATCCTCCTCCACCTAATAAGTTTACTTTTTCCAAGGTGTTCAGATTCCTTACACCCCCATCTCTCAAATATAGAAACTCGGCCTCTAATTGCCAGTCCCAGCTCAGCCCCTGGGCCCTGCTTTTAAAAATGAAAGTGTCTGAAAAGGAACCACTTGAAATCATTTATTAGCTGCTTTGGGTGTCTTTTTCCTCCTTTGGGGAGAAGGGAGGCCTCTGCTGTTTCTACCAGACTGAAGAGCTAAGGGCAGAGACAAGCTTTTATTTATTTTGCTACTCCTGGTTTCTAGCATAAGTCCTGACAAGTCAGAGATGAACAGAAAATGTTTGTAGAAGGAAGAGAGGAAGGAGGAGGAGAAGGAAAAAAAAAATGAAGAAAGGAGGGAAGGAAGTGGGGAGGGAAGGCAGGGAGGAGGAAAGGCAGATGATGGCTCCTCATGGTGACATGCACACAGCACTCATGGCATCTGTACCAGGTGTCCCAGCCACATCCCCAGCCCACCTGAAAGTCACTGCAAATCATCTTGGCTGATCTTCGAGCTGAGTGAAGCTTTCTGTTTGAGGACAATTTCCTGGCTTTGGGAGTATTCTCAGTCCGCATTCAGGGCAGGCTGCAAGTGCCAAGGAGTTCATGCCAGAGGAGCAACTCTCCATAAGTGAGAGATGGGAATCAGTGGCTAAATACACCTGCCCCCAGGTGGGTGATTCTGAGCTATATGTGATACAGTCTCCAGAAGCTCCGCAGAGAGAATGAGCCCCCAGTGCCTTGTGGTAACCCTCTCAGTACTGCCCCTTCATTGGATTTCCACCTTTCTTATCTCAGTCCCCAGCTCACTCACTGGACTTCCTGGCATCGCCTACCAAATAAACTCCTTGCACCTGATTTGTCTCAGCCCCCTCTTGGAGAAGGCCAAACAAAAACCATCCTTTATTGCCCTACTCATGCCTGTGGCAGACATCACTAATTGATCACATTGCTTGTTCCTTTTAGACTCAGACTAGGTTTCAGAATTTTTCCCTACACAATGACCTGTGCAGCTGTGGTTAATCATCCCGTGGAACAATGGACTCTACTCTAAAAATCCCATGCCTAGGCCTTTTCTCATGGAGTTAGTGGCAACCACTGTCCAGACACAGTACTACAACAGACTCTCAACTTGCTGAGGGAAATCTAACATATTGCTACATTTTATGATAAATGACCCTTTGTCTAAGGTATACAGTGTGAAAAAATAAAGTAATAATAATGACACATAGATATTGAAGATTTACCCTGTGCTAGCCACTGTTCTAGGTGCTTCACCTGAAATGATATATTTAATCCTTATGACAGTCTTTGAGATGTATGTTTTCATCATCTTTTGATAAATTGGAAAACTGAGGCACAGAGAGGACAAGTCAGTTGTCAAAGGTCACACAGCATGTCAATAGTGGATTCAAAGCCCAGTTGTTATTAAACAATACCACCTCCAACAGTTAACCTCCATTCATCAAAGTGATGGAGCATTTCAACATATCCTAAACTATGAGGTAACACTGCTACTTGAAATACCACACAGCCTGGGGGGCCTGGGCCACAGAGTGCACATGCTCTGACTGAGTTGGGAACATCTCAGAGGGTCAGGAGCACAAAGTGTACCCTCTAACCACTGGGCCTCTCTGCATGCAGCCAGAGCTATGGTGCCCTCACTCCCCTCCCAGGCCCTGCCACCCATCCAAAGAGCATCACATCTAGATGGCACTTAGAGACCAGAGGCCCAGGGATTAGGAGACTTCCCTGGCTGGAAATGAGTCATTTCTATGCATAACCACACAGCCTGGAGACCTTCTTCCAGAAAAAAGACCGCTTGGTCACTCCCTACTTTATCTGTAAGCAGGCGGGAGAAAATGTGTTTCTGCCCTTCAGACCTCCCCACCTTCTCTCTCCAAAGCTGGTTACAGGGAGCTCATCACCACCTGAGACAGAGAAGAGTGGATAATACCCTCACCAGGACTCAGCAAGTGGTTGAACTAATTAAATGCATGTCAACTGCAGACCTCCAGCTACCTCTGAGGATACAGCATTGGGGCCTGGCCCCAGGGTCTGAGCTGGGGGCATCAGGACCTGGAGTTCTTGCAGACCCAGAGGCTGGTGTCAGGAAGAATGGGAGGCTGGGCTCTGACTGTGGGCCTGCAGCAACAGCTGATGAGTGACTTCCACAGATTATCCCAGGGCCCAATCTAATCCCCAAATGAGAATTACAGCTACACTTACTGAGTATCTACCTGTGCCAGGCACTGTGCTAGGAGCCGTCCACATATCCTCTCACCTGAAAGGGCAGTTTGTATGGCGGTTAGCGCCTGCTTGGGTTCAGATTCTAGCCCCTTAGTATTTGCGACTTTGAATCACTTACTTAATCTCTCCGAGCCTCAGATTTCTCATCCCTAAAATGGAGCTACTGATAGTTCTCGTTTCCAAGTGTTCTTGTTAAAGGAGTTAATGCATGTGAAGCAATTGGAATGGCTCACACATAATAGTAGCTCTTTTGTTGTCACGTTATTTAAATCTCATGGTGATTCTGGGAAGAGCTGTTATAGTCCCCATTTCACAGAGGCAGAAACTGAGGGATGGAGAAGTTTGAGCATTTGCTCGAAATCTCACAAAGGTGGCGGGGCTTGAATAATAGTGTTGATTCTATGAAGATAGGAGTCTTCCTATGGAGCCTCAGGCATCTTGGGATGGAGGGACTGGGCAGACATCCCAGCTGGGGACTGGTCTGAGCCTGCTTCTAGCTCCCTAAAGACTGGGGTTCACTGTTTTTCTTTCTGGGCCTCCGGGTCTCTCAACCTCAGAGACACCTCACTGATGCAACGAGCAGGTAGATGGATGGGTTGTTGGACCACATGACAGCTGTGAGTTGGCGTTGTTCAAGCACCATTTAGTGGAAGAGGACTGCTTAGCCCTTGGGAGTCTAGGCATGCACTGAATCACCTTGGTGACTTTGTTCAATGTACTTCAATACCCAGCACCAACACCAGTCCATATGGTATCTTTGTGTGAACTTGATAATGGCTCTCTATCTTCAAGTAGGATTTTAGGATAAATTTCAGCCCCCACTTGCCTGCTTGGCCAAGGGTTTTTTGGCAATGCACAACCTGGACAACTGCACATGGCAGGTCGGCAGATGCCTGATATTCTGTGCTTAGTCTTCTTTGGGGTCAGCATGGCAGGCCCCTGGAGTATCTATAAGAAAGTTGCCATCCTGGTGGGAAGGTTGACTCAAGTAGATTGAACTCTATACTGTGAGGTGCTTTATTATAATGGGGCAGGGCCTAGGCAGGGGCGGAGGCCGGATGTGGCAATGGGAGAACGCTTCTGCTGTCTGTGGGCCTGTTCTGCATCTGTGCCTCAGCGGTGACGTTGCAGGCAGGAGGCTTCTTTCATGGGGAAGGTCTCTATATCCTTCTTTTGTAAGGCCAGGGTGGGTCTGAGCTGGATGTTGAGGTACCCCCTCCCGGATCAGAGTCCCAGCCTCACCAGGCTTGTTCTCTCCCCCACTGTGGGACCCAGAGATGGCACCTCTCAAGCCCATTCTAAATCAGAGCTGTTGGAGTCAGAACATGAGCCACTAGAGGTAATGGAGTGGACAGGAAGTCTGGCTTTGAAACTCACCATCCCGCTACCCACAGGCTGCTCTGTCAGGGCTATACCTTTCTCTTGGCTTTCAATGCAGATGGGCAGTTCCCAGACCAACTGCAAAGCTTAGAGTCTGGATAGGGAAATGGCTGGATAAAACTTATGGGATCCAGAACACTTGCCACTTTGAGGATCCACAGAGCTGGCTCTAAGGGGCAGAGGTCAGGAGCTTTCTTCTCCAGTGGGTGGGCAGACACTTCCCTAAGCCAACTGTGGACCTCTCTGCAAGGCCCTTCTGTGGGACTCAAGTTGGGAAGGTCAGTCTGGACTTCTCATTTTTCCCATAATGACCACCTTTTCCCCACCCCGTCACTATCTTCCTGAGATGAATACAATATCAGCTGAAAATGTGTCTTCTGATTTGGGGAATTTCTATGAATAAAGCACAGAGTTAGGCAGAAACGCAGGGTTGTTTTGTTAGGGTGTGAAAGTTCAATTATGTATAAACGCTGGGGACCACTGCTGAGTAGCCAGGGGTAGACCGCCACAGTTAAACTTTTGTGTCTCAGCTTCAAACCTGTTCGAGGTCAGCCTTGTGATGCCATGGCTGGGATTCTGCAATACTGCAAACCCTCTTTCTGGCTCCTTGTTATGCTCGGCCAATAGGGTCACTAGAGGGAGACTTTGAGGCTAGAGGAGCAAGAAGGGACTTGCTCCTTCATCTTTACTTCCTGTCTGCTGTGGTTCCTGCCAGCATCATCCCCTGATGCTTTACCCCGGCAGCAGCAGTTCTCTTCTGAGGCAATGGTTGAACCGGCTTTGTAACTTTTCCAGTTCTTGTAGAACAAGCCTCATTGTGCTCCCCCAGAGTAATCAGTATCAGCCTACAGTGCCCCCTTCCCTGCAGTCTGTATCCTCAACTTACGGGACTGGACCCCTCCACCAACCTCAGAGACACCAGCACCGGCCAACTAGTGGCTCCTCCTCAGAGGTCTGGATCCCAGGCCCGTGGGGCTCCATCTCTAAGCTTCTAAATTTTAGTAATCCCAACCTCCTCCCTTTACTTATTTCCACACACCTATGCACGCATGCACAACTATCCGCATGCATACATGCACACATATACTGTATACGCACAACACAGACCTTTAAAACTTCCTTTAAAACATGGATGCATACACACATGCATCATGTACACACACAAATGCACTATGCGCACACACATATACATAACCACACATATTCACATACATTCACATGCATCGTTTGTGCAACCATGCACTTCAGATGCCCACCACACACCACATATGCACACACATGTACAATGTATACATGCACAAACACACTGCATATGCATGCCTGTGTGTGTGCATAACCCCACACATGCAGGTGTGAGCACATATATATACATATCCTGCATATGCCCACGTACATGCCTGCATATGTTTCATACATGTCTGCATATGTTGCATATAGAGATTTAACCAGACATATTTGCTTTTGCACCCCCACATGCACTACATGTAAACATACATGCATGGCACAGGCATGCCCACAGGAGTGTGTAACCTCACACATACCTGCACCATGTAAGCATACACAAATGCACCACATATGAAAGTGCAGGCTTGTGTGGGATTAAGCATGCATAATCATGTTTGCACAATCATACGTAACCACACTTGTTCACATACACACACGCCACGTGTGCTCACAAGCATACCTACTACAGCATATGTACACAAATGCACTATGTGTATACATACAAACAGATCTCATACGCATGTGAAAGCACACACATACATGCACCACATATGCCCACGCACACACAAATGCATCGCATACGCACTCACAAATGTACACCTCGCCACCGAGAGCATGCACGCCAGCAGGCGTGCACAATACACAGGCCTGCGCTCTCAGGCTCTCGCTGCCAGCCCTGCTGGGCCTGGCTGTAATTGCTCCCAGCCCCGGAGTCTGGCAAAACGCTCTTGTGGGGCGTCGGCTGCGGCCCCTGATTAATCCCAGCTTTTCCCGCGCCCCAAGCGCCGACGCCCCCGAACTGCTGCGGGCCGGGCCCATCCCCAGCCCAGGCTCGTAATCAAAAGGCAGATTTCCGCGCCGGGCACCTGTTTGCAGGGCTGTGCCTCCTCCCGCTGCAGTGTTTTATCTCGGCGCGGCGGTGAATAATTCATGGCCCCGGGTCTGCTTTGCAGTCAAACGCGCTGCGTTCTGTCCGGCGCCGCCGCCGCCGCCCGCCGGCCGCTGTGATTTATTATTTACCAACGCGCGGCCGCGCCGTGTAAGGTGAGCATTGTGGCTGCTCGCAGAACTGTTACAATCTGGCCTCGTTAGTGGCCTTTCTTGCTGCATCTCCAAACAGCGGCCCCGCTTATTGATTTTCCCGCGGAACCTCTGCCATGAAATCCCACCGCTGCTGCTCTCAAAGCTGTTGCTATCAAGTCAGACTTGGCCTTTCTTCTGGAGAACAAGAACTCGTGTTTGGATGCGCTTTCTTCTTTTATCCATTGTGTCTTCTTCTCTGCAGAGGCGTCTACCATTAGTGCGTCCCCCTCGGCTCCCTCCTTTCCTGGCGACGACGCTCATCTCAGCAGTGGAGATGAGGGTTTTTTCTTAAGACAGCAGCAGGCCCGTGGGGGGAAGGTGTAGGGGCTTTCATGGTGGCAGCCGCGACAGAGCCGGCCTGGGGAAAAAAGTTTTCCTGCCTTGGAAGTTTTCAGACGCGGAGAGGTTGATCTGGGTAGAGGGTGGGCTGCCATTTCTGGCTACTCTCCCTGCTTCAGGGAAGATGTGGTCTCCTAGGACTCACAGGAGAAGCCAGAGACGAAAGCACGGCGCCTACTGTGTGCTAGTCACTTGCTGGAAGGTTCAGGTTTATTTAATCTTCAAAACAATCCGGGAGAAAAGGCCCGAGACTCAGTTTATGAACAAGGAGAGGTCGCAGAGCTAGCAAGAAGAGGCTCTGGGATTTGCACCCAAGAGCCTCTGCCCCCAAAACATGCTTCCTCCCAAGCCACTCTGCACTTCACTGGGTAAGATGAGGGGCAAACTGGTGTGGGCTGGGGGTGGCTCCAGTATCCCAGGTCCCCGAAGAGAGCATCCATTTTTCAAAGCCTAGTGAAGCTGCTCTGTGGTTGGGAGAGCCATCCCAGACATAGTCCCTTTCGCTGGGCTGCCACGCCTGAAATCCACCATGACAGCCTCCCCTCTGAATCAGTCAAGGCTCTAAAAGGGCTATGGTTCCAGGCAGGGAAAACCTGGGGTGTCGTATATGGATGGATCTGTAGGTGCCTCAGAGTAGGTCTGCAGTTTTCTTAAGGAAGCATTGTGCATCTGGCAGTTTGAGAATATTCTCTGGGCAGGGCACCCAGAGCGGAGCAGGGGCCCCTGAAGAATGCCCTCCTGGGATCCTGAGCAAATTCTTAGTGGGCTGAACCCCCTCCTTTGCCAAGACAAGGAAATGATGCTTGTACTTTTCCTTCCTTCCCCTTCATCTGCTTTTTGCAGCATGGTGGCAAAGAGGAGTGTCTAGAAATCTCTCCTGAAACTGGGGTGGGGTGGAGATAAGGAATGAATAGTGGCAGGGCTGGCCAGTAGCAAGATGGATTCCTGGGTTGATTTGTGCAGTCCTAAAGTCCCTTGCAAAGGTGGAGTGCCGCAGCCATGACCAGAACGGTCCTTCATAGACGTATGTGCTACCCTCCTGCTCACAGAGCTTTCTCCTGTCAGATCACTGGGCTTTGCTTCATGTATTCCCTAACCATCATTTATGGGGCTCCTACAAGCACCCAGGCAATGAAGGTACTGCTTGGGAACTTGGTAATAATCAGAAGAGATATGATCTCTGTCGTCGTGGATCTCTCACGTTGAATGAAGGAACAGATAATTCAAACACCTTCAACAAAGATGTGGGTTATTGGCCACCCCCACCCCTGTCCCTGGGTCTACTCTCTGCCCTTCTCTGCCTTCCTCTGTGCCCAGGGAGGCTAAATTCCATGGACTATGACGCTCAGGCTCACCTGCGCTCTGGCTGCTGGTGGATTTGGCCAGTTGGAGGCATTGGCTTGAGATTGGAGACGGGAGAGGATGTCCAGCTGTTTCTCCCCCAGCTTGTTCCTGCTTTGACACTGTGGTTCTGGCTCCAGCCAGGAGGGCTCTCTACCCAACTCCGGCTCTCTCTGCGCTCTGGCACCACTCCTTCCTGCCCTGCCCCTTTTAGGCGGATGGAGGATAGCAGCTTCCCGCTGTTGCTAGTCTGTGGTAGCTCAACATCCATTGTTAGTCCCCTCATTAAATTCCCTTCAAAATCCCAGCCAAGTGTGTCTTCTGTTTCCTCCCAAGACCTTGTCAGACAAGAAATAAATATGTAAGATGAACTACAAAGCCAGATCAGGGGATAGATTGATGGGGACGTGGTTTTGGATAGGGTGATCAAGGACAGTTTCTCTGAGAAGGGAACATTTGAACGAAGACGTGAAGAAAATGAGAAGTTATCCATGGCAGTGTCTAAGAAAGAGCAGCCAATACAGAATACTCAGTGCACGGGCCCAGAGATAAGAAATGCTTGGCATGTTTGAGAAACATCAAGAAGGCTGGTGTGGCTGGTGGGGAAGAGAAGTGGCATGCAGACCGTCTAACTTACACAGTGCCCTGCAAGCCCTGCAAGCAAAGCGGGAGTTAGTTATTCCTCTTTGTTAGATCTGGAAATTGAGGCAATTCTGTCTTCTGGGGAAAGACAGAAGCTGGCCTGAGGTCACACAGGGACTGGCCTCATGAATTGACCCATGGGGCCCTCTCCCTAGCACGTGGAGTGCTCTGAGGGATCTTGTAGTTTTCCTGGCCGCTGGTCTGGGCCTCTGGGCCCCTCTCGAGCTCAGACACTCAGGACTGTGTTCTGTTCCCCACTTGGCTCTGTGGTAGGCTCAAGAGTGGCCCCCACTAAGATCTGCTCATCCTCACCCCAAGATCCTATGGATGTTACCTTGTATAGCAGAGAAGACGGCAGATGTGCTTAAATTAGGGACCTTGAAGTGAGAGAATAGCCCAGATGGTCTAGGAGGGCCCAATGGTAGAATCTCAACTTTCCTCATATGAGGGAGGCAGAGGGAGATACAATTACAGCACAGGAAGAAGGTGGCATGGATGTGTGGAAGGAGGCACAAGCCGAGGAATGCAGGCGGCTTCCAGAAGCTGGAAAAAAAAAAGGAACTGATTCTCTTAGTGCCTCCAGAGGGATCTAGCCCTGTGACACCTGGCCTTTTCAACTGATTTTGGCCTTCTGGCCTTCAGAACTGCAAGAGAACACATCTGTGTAGATTTAGGCCAGTAAGTCTGTGATATGTTGTTTCAGCAGCAGAGCTTAGACCAACCCTGGGTGAATTGTTACTTTCCCCAATTACAATTGTGACACTGTATTATCATTGGCCATTATCTTCACTGGCTCCTGGACTGAATTGTAAGCCCCATGAGGGCTCGAACCTTGAGTGTCTCGCCCAATGGTTCTCAACTGGGGCAAATTTTTTGATCACGCCACTTCTCTGCTCAAAACTCTTCCGTGGCTCTCAAACACAATGGCAAAGCCGGGCATCCCCAAGGCCCAGTGTGGCAAGTTTCTGTTCCCTCCTGGACTCATCTCCTATCTCCTGCTGCCTGCCTCACCCACTCTGCTCCAGCCACATGGGTCTCCTTTCTGTCCTCAAGCACACCAGGCACATTCCCCCTTAGGACCTTTGCACCAGCTGTTCCCTCTGCCTGGATACTCTTCCCCATAATGTCCACTGATCGATCACGTCACCGTCTCAACAAGGCTTCCCCTGTCTACACCACTAAAACCCCTTCCTGCCCTACTCACTCCTGGTATCCTGTGTTTGCTTTTTCCCCCCTTTGTATCATAAATGTGCATTACCTTCCAGAAGCTACTTACTGGTTTGTGTTTATTAACTATTCCCACCCTGCCCTCCCCACTAGAATGTGAGCACCATTGAAGGCAGAGATTTTGTCTGCTCGATTCAGTGCTGTATTCCTGCTACCTAGGCCTTGCACATAGTAGGTGCTCAAAACATACTTGTTGACTACATGGATGAATGGATTTTTCCTCCCTGCACTGCCAGATCCTGCCAGTTACCCTCTGGAGAGTCTAGCAGGGGGTGAAACTCTGTGACTCTCCCCTCCACCCACCCATGGGCCAACCACTAACCACTTTTGGCTTCTAGTGGGCCCACAATACAAGCAGATCTGTCACCTGCCTCATGGTACAGAGAGAAAACTGGAGTCTTGAGTTATTCCGCTAATAAGGAAACATTAGTGCCAAAGATCAAGGCAGGGCTGAGGTTCCAGTTTGGCCCTTGTCTGGCCAGGATGGGCCAGAAGCTCAAGGAGGGGAGTGCCAGGTCAGGCCAGGAGCCCACCCACTGTGCCCTGGGGCAGGGGATTCTCCCCTAAGTCATGTTGGGCAGCTGGCTTCTGTGGGGCCCAGGTTAGGCATGGATTGCTGTGGGCCCCATGCCAGCCCATGGGGGACAGTCTGTCAAATCAGAGTCTCTGCCAAGCATCACTCTCTATCCCCTCTCGTACAAATACCCTCTCAGGTGCTGGACCCTGCACTGAGGCTGGGTTGGAGTGATAGGCTGGACTAGGTCTTCTAAAGCACAGCTCTACTGACATTTTGCCCCGAATAATTCCTTGTTGTGGGGTCTGTCATGTACTTTGTAGGCTGTTTACCAGCATCCCTTGTCTCTATTTACAAGATGCTAGTAGCATCTCCTCCCAGTTGCGACCACCAAAAATGTCTCCAGCTACTGCCAAATGTTCCCTGGGGGGAAAAATGTCCCAGTTGAGTGTCTAGTTGGGCTAGATACTCAAGGTCCCAGCCCTCATGGGGCTTACAATTCAGTCCAGGAGCCAGTGAACATAATGGCCAATGACAATACAGTGTGGTGTCATGACTGTAATTAGGGAAAGTGAAAATTCACCCTGGGTTGGTCTAAGCTCTGCTTACACACCTGCAGCTTTGCAGAGCCTCTGCAAGTAGTGAGTTCCCCATTGTTGGAGGTGTGTAAGCCCCTTTTTTCAGTCTAACACCGTCTTGGTCTGAAACCTGCTCCTTGGGGTTCTCATCCATTACGACCTTGTCTGTGCCCTGTTGGATACAAAGGACCACTTGGGTCTTGGCCGAATTAAGTCAGGAAACAGGGACATTTCTCAGGCCCCCCTTGTCTTTATGGCCACCACATTCCTGGATGACCTTGTTGCAATCTAGAGGAGTCATTTGCCCTCACAATAAGTGGTGGCCTTAGAAGAAAAGGGACTTCTTGGAGGTCACACAGAACATTAGCAGCACAGACAGAACAGAATCCAGGGTCCTGTTTTGCATTCTTGCCTCTTACCTTCTCTATCTACTTCAATTCACATGTTTTTCTTCTTTCTCAGAATAGGCCAGGGACACGTGAGGTATGTACAGAAGGCCAGGGGCTGTGTGCCAAAGCGGGGGCCCCTTCCCCACCCCTCTGCTATGTTAGGGACTCAAAAATGGTCTCAGCCCACATAGGCCAATTGCTGCATCACCTCCTTCCTCCAGACACTGTTGACTTTCATGTTATTTGAGTATTAAACTTCAAATTAAAAGAACTAACTAACCATTAGACAGGAAAGCAAACTTTTTAAAAAGGCAAATATTAACTCTATGGAAAACTAAAAGATGTAAAAGAAAGTAAACCATTCCCAGTATACCGTATGACTCAGCTGTGAGCAATAGTTTCAAAGTCATATGAAAATTTAATGTTATTATAACCAAATCTATTTTGGGAAGATGGGGGAAGGGAAAGGATGTGGAGGTGGAAAGGGGAAGGATCATTTGTAAGAAGTCTAAGCCATTAACTTTCTGTTTTTTTGGTTTTTTTTTTTGTTTTTTTTTGAGACAAGATCGATCTCTGTTGCCCAGGCTGGAGTCCAGTGGCATGGTCTCGGCTCACTGCAGCCTCCACCTTCGAGGTGATTCTCCTTCCTCAGCCTCCTGAGCAACTGGGACTACAGACACGTGCCACCACGCCCAGCTAATTTTTGTATTTTTTTGGTAGAGATGGGGTTTTGCCATGTTGGCCAGGCTGGTCTCAAACTTCTGGCCTCAAGTGATCTGCCCGCCTCAGTCTCCCAAAGTGCTGGGATTACAGGTGTGAGCCACCACACTTGGCCTAAATCATTAAGTTTCATAGCCCCAGGTCAACACAGAACCCTAAAACTGAACAAGTCATAAAAATAAAGACTTCCAGTTCTAATAAGAACTAGATTTATGTACCACCTGAGACAATGATAAAACTGGACAGAATAGATGAAGCAATGGTTTAGACACTGTACCTGAGATGATGAAAGACACTGATCACTGAGAAACAGGAATCAAATGAGGTCAGCCCCATAATTGCTCTGTTTAGTGTCTTGAGAGAATTTCCAGGCTGTGGCACGGGGAGAAGGAACCCAGGCAGAACGTGGAAAATTCCCCAAGTTGGGGAGATGGCAGGAAGAGTCCAGGGAGACCAGGTAGCTAAAGTGCACCAGGAATGAAGAGTGTTGGCGAGTAGAAAGAGCTGCGCTTAGTCTGCAGAAGGTTCCCTCAATTATTCAGCATGGGCCCATACAGCAGAGGCATGTGAAGAAGCTTCCTGAGGTGGGGAAGGAACCACCCAAAAGGATTAAAGGCAATAGTATCTGGAGCTCACACAGGGCCTGGAATGATGCCTGTTCCCACCAGGCAGAGTGGAAATCCCTGAGAATTTGTGGAGCATTGAGTGACATATTCAGAAGGGTCTTGCCTTTATGTTAAGGAATAATTAGCCCTAGACAAAATGCAGCAGTTGTCCAGCCAGAGACAAAGAAGTTCATTTCATAATGATAATGAAGTCAATTTATCAAGAGAATATAGTAATCCTAAACATTTATGCACTTAGTAACAGAGTTTCAAAATATATGAAGCCAAAACTGAGTGAACTGCAAGGAGCAATAGACAAATCCACAATTGTAGTTAGAAATTTCAATTCCTCTCTCAGTAATTAATAGTAGAAGTAGACAGGAAATCAGTAAAGCTATATAGAATCTCTACAGCCATATCAATCAACTTGACATGGCAGACATTTATACAACACTCCACCCAACAACAGCAGAACACACATTTTTCACAAGTGCACACAGAGCATTTACCAAGATAGATCATCTTCTGGCCATCAAACAAGTCTCAGTACATTTAAAAAGAATCAAAGTATGGTTTCTGATCACATGGAATTACATTAAAACTCAATAGCAGAAAAATATCTGGAAAGCCCCAAAACATTTGGAAACTAAATAATACATTGCTCAATAAAACATGTACCAAAAGAAAACTGGAATTTTAAAAAATGAATGTAAATGAAAAGACCAAATAATAAAACATGTGTGATGAAGCTATAATAGTGTACAGGGCTATTTATAGTATAAAAGAATCAATGGTCTCAAATCAATGCCTCAGCTTCCATCTTCAGAATCTAGAAAAAAAATTAAAAGAACAGATTAAACTCTAAGTTAGCAGGAAAAAAATGAAACAATAGGGATCAAAGTGAAAATAAATAAAATACAAAGTAGAAAAACAATAGAGAAAAAGTTGATACTTGGAGATCAATAAAATTAATAAACCATTAGCCAGGCTAATCAGAAAAAGAAAAGCTGTAAATTACCAATATTGGAATTGAGAGAGGTGAAATCACTGTATTTAATCCTATACTAAAATAATAATAAGGAAATATGAACAACTTTAGGCCACCAAATTTAATAACTTTCATGAGATATACAAATCCCTTGATAAACACAAACTACCAAGCTCACTCAAAAAGAAATGGATATTCTGAATAGTAACATTATTAAGTAAATAGAATTTGTAATTAAGAAATCCTCTCAAAAAGAAGACTTCAGGCCACTAAATATTCACTGATGAATTCTCCCAATTATTTAATGAAGAAATAATACAACTTCTACAAAATCTTTTCCAGAAAATTGAAGATGAGGGAATATTCTCCAGCTCTTGTAGGCCAGCATTATGCTGATACTAAAAGCAGACAGACATTACTTGAAAAGAAAGCTATAGACCAATATTGCTCTTGAATATGGTGGCAAATCATCTTAACAAAGTTTTAGCAATTTGAATCCAGCAATGCATAAAAAAGAATAATACACAATGACTAAGTGGGGCTTATCACAGGAATTCAAGGTTAGTTTAACATTTGAGATTTAACATTTGAGAATTAATTAATGCAATTCATTACATTAACAAAAAAAGAGTATTTAAATGGATACATGCAAAACATTTTTAAAAAATTAAACATTGATTTCTGATTTTAAAAAAACTTGCAGCACACTATGAGCAAATGTCTTGACAATGGCTTATATGAAAACCTATAGCTGACATCGTACTTAAAAATGATATACTGATTGCTGATCCCTAAGATCAAGAGCAAAGGATGTCAGCTCTCCCTATTTCTATTTGATATTATTCTATAGTGTCTACCCAGTGTGATAGGGCAAGTAAAGAAATTCAAAACATCCAGATTGGAAAGGAAGAAATAAAACAATCTTTATTCACAGATGACATGATTGTCTGTATAGAAAATTTGATGGCATCTATAAAATCACTACTAGAATTAATAAATGAGTGTAGTAAAGTTGTAGCATTCAAGATCGATATAACAAAATCAATTGCATTTTATATACTATCAATGAGTAATTGAAAATTGAAATAAGATATACCATGCACTAGAAAATATAAAACACTTAAAAATAAGTCTGACAAATATATTGCACAGATATTTATGCAATATCTGTGGCTATCACAAGATATCAAAGAAAGGTGTTAAATGACACCTAAGTAAATGTATAAATATATCATATTCATGAATCAATATTGTTAAAATGTAATTTCTCCCAAATTGATGTATCAGTTCATTGCAAACACCAAACAAAAAGCAGGTTTCTTTGCATAAATTGACAAGCTGATTTTAAAATTCATATAGAAATACAAAAGAGCTGGAATAGCCCAAAACTCTTTTGAAAGTGAACATCAAATTTAGTAGACTGAACTAGTTTATATTAACTAATGAATAGAGTATTCAATATAGTAATCAATACAGTGTGGTACTGATATTGAGACAGACAAATAGATCAGTGAAACAGAAGAGAGAGTCTATAAATAGACCCATACAACATGGACAACCAATTTTCAACAAAGATGCAAAGAGAATTCAATGAAGCAATGACTTTTTTTGATTAAATGACAGAATAATTAGATATACATATGCAAACAAATAAGCTTTGATCTATACCTCTCCCCATGTATAACAATTAATCATCTACCTCAAAGTGGATCATAGACCTAAAACACAGAACCTAAAACTAAAATTCTAAGAGAAAACAAAGAAGAAAAATATTTGTGTGACCTTGGGGTAGCTGTAGTTACAAACATTGAAGGTATATTCCATAAAATATAAAAATAGATAAATTGAACGTAATCAAAATTAAGAACTTCTATTTGAAAGACATTATTTAGAGAATAAAAATACAAGACATAAGCTGTGAGAAAGTATTTGCAAATAACATATATGATAAAGCATCTGTATATAGAATGTATGGAGAACTCTGAAAACTTAAGAAAACAAACAACCCAATTAAAAAATGAGTCAAGGAATTGAATGGAAACTTCAGCATAGAGGATATACAGGTTGCAAACAAACACACAAAAACATGCTAAACATCATTAGTCATTAGGTAAATGCAAATTAAAACCACAGCAAGACACATTACACATTTAAGTAGGAGGGCTAAAAGTAAAAAGATTGACCACACCAAATGTTGGCAGAGGTGTGGAACAACTTGAACTCTAATACAGTGCTGGTTAGAAAGTAAAATGATATGACCACTTGAAAAACAATTTTGTAGTTTCTTTAAAAAGTTATACATACACCTATCATATGATTGAATTGCTCTACTTCTGTGTATTTACCTAAGAAGAATGAAAGCATATGTCTATACAAAGACTTGTACGTGAATGTTGACAGCGACTTTATTTCTAGTAGCTGAAAACTGCTAAGAGTTTAAATGTCCGTTGAGTGAATAGACACACAAATGGTGGTATATACTTAGAATGGTATACCCCTCAGCAATAAAACCAGTTGAGCTTGATAATGTAATAACACAGACAAGTCTCTAATAATGCTAAGTGAAAGGGGCCAAAAAGGGAGAGTACATATTTGTATAAAATTTTAGAAAATGCAAACAACTTAACAGTGATGGAAAGAAAGTCATTGGTTTCTTAGGGGATAGACAGGAGTCACGAAAGGAACAGAAGGGAGGGATTATGAAGGAACTTGTTGTGTTCATCGTCTTGACTGTAGTGATGTGGTTTCATGGGGACGTGTATATATTAAAATGTATCATATTACAGCAGGTCCTCAAATGACGTTGTTTCCATCAAAGTCACTTCATTAGAATGTTTTTGAGAAAAACATATCAATCCCTGCTGAGGCCCCTGTCTGTGTGGAATTTACATATTCTCACCAAGTCCATGTGAATTTTCTCTGGGTCCTCTGCTTTCCCCTGACATCCTAAAGCTGTACATGTGAGGTTCATCGGTGTGGCTACACGGTCCCAGGATTAATGAGTAAGTGGGAGGTGAGTGCATCCTGCAATGGGATGGGGCCCTGTCAAGGGTGAGTTCTCACCTGCTGAGGGATGGGCTCTGGCCAGGATGGCCTCTGGCCACCTTCTACTCTGAACTAAAATAATTGAGTAAAAAGTGATCTTATTTGTTTTTATTAATCTTTCTTAAACGTATGTATGGCTCCTATTTATTTCACTGTTTAATATTAGAGGTGTTTAGGGTCTTTATTTAGAAGTTCGATGTTTTTATAACCAGAAATATGCCTAGGAACTTCATTCTTGTTAATATCAACTGGTCTATGATCAAATTGCACTCATTATACATCATTTCACCTAAAATCACAGTTTCCAAGAACCAATAAACATTGTTAAGTGATGACCTACTGTATATACTTTAACATGTACAGTTTATTGTATATCAGTTTTGCTTCAATAAAACTGTTTAAATATAGCTGGATATTATATAGCAATGTGGTAAATAGTAGAAGAAAGAGCTTTAAGAGTTGAAAGTGGTTGCTATTAGGGAGTGGGAATGGCCTGTGAGGACAGGTGAGAAGACTGCCGTTTTCTGTGAAGCCTTGTAAGCTAATCTGACTTTTAAAACAACCAGCATGGCTGGGCATGGTGATGCATACCTGGAATCCCAGTACTTTGGGAGGCCAAGGTGAGTGGATCATGAGGTTAAGAGATTGTGACCATCCTGGCCAACATGGTGAAACCTGTCTCTACTAAAAATACAAAAATTAGCTCGGCGTGGTGGTGCACTCCTGCAGTCTCAGTTACTTGGGAGACTGAGGCAAGAGAATCACTTGAACCCGGGAGGTGGAGGTTGCAGTGAACCGAGATGCACCACCGCACTCCTGCCTGGCGACAGAGCGAGACTCCACCTCAATAAACAAAACCAAACCAAACCTGCATTTATTACTTTTTAAATTAAAAACATAAAGTCAACCACACACACACACACACACACACACACACACACACACACACACACACCTTCCTTTCTGAAGCAGGCCAGCCCAAAGAAGTTGTTAAAGTTAAGGCATTTCTCCTCTGGGCTTTTTACAGTTGTGTCTGTGTGTGTTTGCCTCTGAATGGAACATTCTACATCCAGGTGGCTGTCTACTAATCTCTGGTCAGGAAACCAGGGCTAAGGGTCAGAGGTTTGGTGTTGGATGAACAGCAACCTGGAAGGATCTTTCTGGAGCCCTGCAGAGCTCTTTACATTAGAGGCCCAGCAAGGAAATCTTAGAGAGGGCAAAGCAGAAATGATGGGGTCCCAGGCAGCAGCAGAGCAAAGATGGCAGGACCACAGCAAGCCAGTGGAGTGAAGACAGAGGGATGACAGGGAGCGTGTTGTGTGGCTGGGCCTCTGCACTCTGGTCCTGGCTCATAGGAGCTCCTTCTTCCCTCCTCTTCCCTCCCCTCCCCTCCCCTTCTCAGAGGCCAGATAGGCAGGGTGGGTGGGGAGAGACAGGGGAGTGGTAACGTTAGGGGTCTGGGTGATGAATACGGAGAACTACTGCAAGTCCTTTCTTTGGACTCCCCCACCCCGAGAAACCCCAGTACCGGA